>JAGFBZ010001989.1:0-2500 GCA_018398805.1 Hirundichthys speculiger | reverse complement strand
TGACCTCGGACCACCTCCTCGCTTTCCATTCGGCTGCAGGATGGCCTTACATGGAGCAGAGAGACCGGACCCCACAGGCACCGACCGCATCCGCCCGCTATTTTTAGAGCGTCGGGGCGATGGAGGCTGATCTCAGAGTTCATGTTTGCTCTGTTCAGCTTGGCCTCGAGTTCGGCTCGGTTGACGTCTCTCGTTCTCTTCTTTCTCTCCACAGACCGGGAGGATCAGTCGATTCTCTGCACGTGAGTTTCGAAACAGACACTTCTGCAACGTCACTGAGGTCCGGTGGTCCGAACCCTCTAAAGTCAAGAACGTGAACATCTTTGGTCAATATAACAACGTAGTGCTGCAAAGCTTAAAACCAGAACATATTTAAAGGCACTCTATGTAGCAATACCACCTCTGGCCACATGGGGGAGCCCATCACAAGAACGTTTATCTGTCAGCCCCTGATGGAAAACCAACATCTGGCTTTCTGAGCCGTCATTATGGAGCCCCATTTGGGTTATAATTCAATGAATAAATGACTCTATTATTATGAAATACATGTTTATTATTATGAAATATTTCCCATTATTATGAAAAAATGTAATTATTATGAAATATATTTTAATTATTATTTAATCTTAGTTTAATTCATAATAGTTTATTTCAGAATGGCTTTTTTTTTATCTAAGAATGAGCTTTTACATAATAATGACATTTTGCCAGTGGGCGGGACCAGTGGTTGACCTGCACGCTCATTGGCTGATCCTTCTCCATTCTACGCTCTGACATCGACTAGTTTTGGCCGTAAGGTCCCGTTAGCAGCGGGCCGTGATGTCATCAAGGTGCGCTCCTAGTCCGATTGTAGCTATGGCAGCTTGGGGAAACCATATTCACTGTTCTGTTGCTTATGCCTGAATGAAAGAGCAGCCAATCACATAAATGGCTCCGCCCCCTCTGCTGTGATTGACACACAAATCATTCTTATGAAAAACAAAGCCATTATTATGTGAAAGCTCATTCTTATGAAAAACGAAACCATTATCATAATAATGGGAAATATTTCATAATAATAAATGCCTATATTTCATAATAATAGACTCATTTATTCATTGAATTATGGCCCAAACGGGGCTCCATATCTCATGAATATGCAATTTAGGAAAAACTGAGTCGATCTGACTCCCATTTTTAAAAAAAAATATGTTTAATAATTATAAACATATAAAATATGTTTGTTTTTTTTCCTTTGAAAGACAACACAGGAAAACATGATAAACAAAACATACATTTGGCTCAAACATACATTAAAATCTAGGCAAGCATAAGTAATATAGTCCAACAAACCAGTTGTACATTGCCATGCATCAAAGAGAGGTACACAAAAACAACCAAAAATATATATGAATTAAATAGTTAGGCAACATCAACAAGAAGAAGCAGCTATGATCTGACTTTAAAAAACAGACTTTACAGCAGACATGAACATAGTTAAAGCCCGGTTCAGGAAATAGTTTTAGGCGCCATAGTTGGATTTAGGGTCCTGCTGTCATCACTTTAACACCTCAGTGTTCAGCAGTTTCTGTGGGTGTGAATTAATTCCTCGTTTAAGAGCCGATTAATCACTGACCGGCTGGCCAGACCGGCGGCGGTTGACCAGAGTAGCGGAGGTCAGCTGGCCTCGTTTTTCTTCCTCTCACGTCTCCTCTTCCTCCTCTCACCGCCGCCACCGTGTCGTCCAGAGGCGAGTCCGGAGCGGGAAAGACAGAAAACACCAAGAAGGTCATTCAGTACCTGGCCGTCATCGCCTCGTCGCAGAAAGGCAAGAAGGACGTCAACCCCGTGAGTGCAAACGTCACCTCTCATCTTTGATTTTAGAGTTTTGATTGGACGCGTCGACTCATCCAAAGCTGATTTCTAACCGGTTTGTTTTCTTGTTGCAGCAGTCGGGATCTCTGGCCTACGTAAGTATTTAAGCCCCTCCCACGCCGTTACTGAGCGAGCGGCGGCAGACGTGTGAACCAAGGTTATTATAGTTTTGAAATTTTCTTTAGTTTTTATTTTTATTTAGTTTTCCAGTTTGCTTTTTTATTTCAGTTTAGTTTTAGTTAGTTCAACAAGTAATTTAGTAGTTTTAGTTTAGTTTTTATTTTGAGGAATTGACTAGTTTCAGTTTAGTTTTTATTTAGTTTTAGTCTTAGTTTTAGTTTTTCTTCTTCTTGCAGTATGCAGCAGTTTATACACCTTTTCGACTTGAAAATTGTGGACATGCGCCCCCTAGTGGCCCCGCCATAACTGGAGGGTGCGGTGCTCCACCAACTAACCCAAACACAGCAGCGTGGAGCATCTGTTACGGATAACACAGACATGTCTTGGATTGATGATGTTAGGCAGTGACCTCCAGTTACAGATGAAGGTAGTTTATTGCTGTTTTTAATGATTGGTTATGGAAATAGCATGATCTATTCCCATAATCAAACACTAAAAACTGTGGAACGCTGCAACGCTGGCTATA
>JAGFBZ010001988.1:0-93909 GCA_018398805.1 Hirundichthys speculiger | reverse complement strand
TCTTTACTGTAAATAAACGCCACGAGTGGCTAAAATTTAAAAGGAAAAAAAGGCATGTTTATCTCTGATGAACACTAAAAAGAAAAAGCATTGATGTGCTAAACCTGACACTCACCATAACACCTGCTTCAGATCCTCCCGCCGCCTCGACTTAAATCTGAGCTTAAATCTGATGGGCTCTCTGAAGTTTGCTCTTTATTCATGTCCTCTTTAACAAGTGGCAAAATATCATCAAATTGATATTGACTTATAACAAAGTCGGAATAAAATAAACGTATCCTCAGTAACAGAGTGGTATTCTTCTAACTAGAATGCTTACAAACCCAAACGCTTATGGTTTTCTTGTTTCAAGTCTCTGACTTGTTTTTTTTTTATCGTTGAAAGATAACTGAGCATCATTTTGGATATAACATTTCATGTCAAATGTTAAATTACTTTAATTGATTCCAAAGCAGCCTTATTAGTTCATCTGAGAGGCTGGGGGTGGTTGAATCTTTTCTTTCTTTTTTCAATATTAGAAGGACTTTCTCAATGCAGATTCTTAGACAGAACTCCAATATGAGAGTTATTTTTCTTTGCATGATGTTAGAGCCATTTTGTATAGTACACACAAAGCCATTAATATTTTTGATTTGTTGCATTTATACATAATTGAGCTAATGATAGTGCCTACTGGGTAATCATAACTGCTCTTTTCTTATTGGCTAGGATGTGCATAACGTGACGTGTGCATGCGTTTTCTGTTCTGTTAGGACTATGGAGACGAGGAGAGCACATTAGTTGTTATTTCATAAGTTTGGATTTCTGCACAGTTTTATTTTGTTTGTAACATGAAGAAAAGTTAAATAAACCATCGAGAGAAAGGAAAAACTGTGGAGTCTTTTGCGACTGAAGACGCGCGTTTAGTACATGCTCGAACTCCATAGTAGTGTGTAGTGCTGGGCGATATGGAAAAAATCATATATCACGATATGGACTATTTTATATCACGATAACGATATATATCACGATATACCATAATAAAGTATGTTTTTAGTTATTCTCTGAAAAGTTTGACAAAAATTTCATTGCTTACTTTTCAACTTTATTTTGAAAGGACATTTAGCTGAACTGTCACAAACATACATTTTAGTGCAGCAAAAACAGGTAGGTACAGAGGTACAGTAGCTTTCACATTTTTTTTAAAGTGCACAACAGTTTCTGAGAGGAAAAAAAAACACATTTTTTGCACTGAAGTTCAGCTATAAAAAATAAACACAAATTATTTTTCAACTTTCTGAAATCTGTAACCTTGTAGTGCAAAGTTTGCAAACCAATATAAAGTGTCTAAAGTAAACATCAGGGTTGAAGAGAACTCTGTTTAAGGCATTAACCATGAATAAAAGTGCAAACATAAAAGGCTACTTTGTAGAAGTAGATATGATTCTATCAAATTTATCGTTGCAGGTTATTTAATTACATATTTGCTGTAATAATTAATAAAATTAGGTTAGAAACGATAGAAACGATAGAAGAGAAATGGCACGATACACACTTTTCTATCGTCCCTATGATATATATCGTCATATCGCCCAGCACTAGTAGTGTGCGCTTACATAAAAAAGAGACAGAGCCACACTAACAGATGAGATATTGTTTTCTTCTACCATGTAATGTGATCTAAGGTGTAATCTATGCTTTAGATCCTGCACTAATTTAAATCTCTAAACTGGGAGACAATAGGTGAAAAACGTATCAATACCTTTTGATGGAGCCGTTACAGTCCTTAAACAGTTTTATGTTAATCACCTGGTACATGTGGACTATTTCTGATCTTTTTAGAAGAATATGTTGCCTACTTATACAATAATCAAAATGTTCGTAACGGTACGGAGAATTAGGGACAGTTTTTTGCAAACGGATGACTTTGGCACCAAGGTGATATTTTTTTTTCTCGTGCTCATTTATTCCTCAGAAAGATTTTTAAAGCTTTGACTGACGCACAGAAATACTCGGCTCGTTTTTAAATGAGGCTTGCTGTGTTTACAGTCTGAAGGCATTAGTATGCATGTCTGGAGTGTGACTGTGTGTGTGTGTTTGGAGGGGGGGGGGGGGGGGGGGGGGTTGGAGAGCGAGCGCTGTGTGTCTGTGCGCCCCAGGCCATGTGTTACTCTGCTACCGCTAATGAGCCCATTCACTCGCCGGCCCAATCTACTGAGCGCTGCACACATACTGCAGGGACGCTGGGACTGGAGATGCTGCGAGCGATCCACTGGCTAAATCCCCCACGGACGGGAACACACACACCGTCTCACCCACACGCCTCACACCATCCACACTGACACGTTATTATATTTTTTTAATCCTCGCTCCGACTGGCTCATCCACATACTGATCATTAGCCTGCTGCCACACAGACGCACATTAAACCACTGACGCTGTTATCCCACCAGAGTGAGTGTTAGACAGCGTTATTTTTGTTATTGTTCTGTAATTTTCAGTCTTCTCCTCTTATATCTACCGTATCCTATCTGCGTCTTTGATCATGCCAGAGAGGAAAATTTACGGTGGCCCTGAAGGGCAAACGACACCAACAAAAAGGAAACAAACAAAACGACATTAACAAAAACACAACGACATTAACAAAAACACAACGACATTAACAAAAACACAACGACATTAACAAAAACACAACGACATTAACAAAAACACAACGACATTAACAAAAACACAACGACATTAACAAAAACAACGACATAACAAAACACAACTACATTACAAAAACACGACATTAACAAAAACACAACGACATTAACAAAAACACAACGACATTAACAAAAACTCAACGACATTAACAAAAACACAACGACATTAACAAAAACACAACGACATTAACAAAAACACAACGACATTAACAAAAACACAACGACATTAACAAAAACTCAACGACATTAACAAAAACACGACATTAACAAAAACACAACGACATTAACAAAAACACAACGACATTTCAACGACATTAACAAAAAACACAACGACATTAACAAAAACACAACAACATTAACAAAAACACAACGACATTAACAAAAACACAACGACATTAACAAAAACACAACAACATTAACAAAAACACAACGACATTAAACAAAAACACAACGACATAACAAAAAAAACGACATTAAAAAACACGACATTAACAAAAACACAACGACATTAACAAAAAAAAACACAACGACATTAACAAAAAAACAACGACATTAACAAAAAAACACAACGACATTAACAAAAACACGACATTAACAAAAACAGGGGGAAGGGCCCCGCCCACATCTGTGGTCTACAGTCAGGTGTATTTGGAGATGGCTACTACAGAAGAAGTTATTAGGCATTATTTTGATGCAGGGCATACATATGAGGTGATAGTTGACATGCTGTCCACCTTTCACAACATCACGATGAGTGTTCGCACTTTTTAAAACACGGTTAAGAGAAGCAGGGGTTGTATAGGAGAAGAAGAATTATTCACCACTCGCTCAGGTGAGACGAGCCATACTGACAGAGCTGCGTGGACCCGGGCAAATGTTTTTTGTCGTTGTGTTTTTGTTAAGTCGTTGTGTTTTCCTTTTTGTCATTGTGTTTTTGTTAATGTCGTTGTGTTTTCCTTTTTGTTGTTGTGTTTTTGTTAATGTCGTTGATTTTTTGTTAATGTCGTTGTGTTTTCCTTTTTGTCGTTGTGTTTTGTTTGTCGTTGTTTTTGTTAATGTCGTGTGTTTTTGTTAATGTCATTGTGTTTTTGTTAATGTTGTTGTGTTTTTGTTAATGTCGTCGTGTTTTCCTTTTTGTCGTTTTGTTTGTTTTTGTTAATGTCGTTGTGTTTTTGTTAATGTCGTTGTGTTTTTGTTAATGTTTTGTGTGTTTTGTTAAAGTCGTTGTGTTTTCTTTTTGTCGTCGTTTTTTGTTAATGTCGTTTGTGTTTCCTTTTTGTTGTTGTGTTTTTGTTAATGTCGTTGATTTTTTGTTAATGTCGTTGTGTTTTCCTTTTTGTCGTTGTGTTTTTGTTAATGTCGTTGTGTTTCTTTTTTGTCATTGTGTTTTGTTAATGTCGTTGTGTTTTCCTTTTGTTGTTGTGTTTTGTTAATGTCGTTGATTTTTGTTAATGTCGTTGTGTTTTCCTTTTTGTCGTTGTGTTTTTGTTAATGTCGTTGTGTTTTTGTTAATGTCGTTGTGTTTTTGTTAATGTCATTGTGTTTTTGTTAATGTTGTTGTGTTTTTGTTAATGTCGTTGTGTTTTCCTTTTTGTCGTTGTGTTTTTGTTAATGTCGTTGTGTTTTTGTTAATGTCGTTGTGTTTTTGTTAATGTCGTTGTGTTTTTGTTAATGTCGTTGTGTTTTCCTTTTTGTCGTTGTGTTTTTGTTAATGTCGTTGTGTTTTTGTTAATGTCGTTGTGTTTTTGTTAATGTTGTTGTGTTTTCCTTTTTGTCGTTGTGTTTTTGTTAATGTCGTTGTTTGTGTTTTTTGTTTGTTTTTTTTGTGTTTGTTGTGTTTTGTTAATTTGTGTTGTGTTTTTGTTAATGTCGTTGTGTGTTTTGTTAATGTCGTTGTGTTTTCCTTTTTGTCGTTGTTGTGTTTTGTTAAGTCGTTGTGTTTTTGTTAATGTGTTGTGTTTTGTTAATGTTGTTGTGTTTTGTTAATGTCGTTGTGTTTTGTTAATGTCGTGTGTTTTTGTTAATGTCGTTGTGTTTTTGTTAATGTCGTTTTGTTTTTGAATGTTGTGTGTTTTTGTTAATGTCGTTGTGTTTTCCTTTTTGTCGTTGTGTTTTTGGTAATGTCGTTGTGTTTTTGTTAATGTCGTTGTGTTTTCCTTTTTGTCGTTGTGTTTTTTGTAATGTCGTTGTGTTTTTGTTAATGTCGTTGTGTTTTCCTTTTGTCGTTGTTGTTTTTGTTAATGTCGTTGTGTTTTTGTTAATGTCGTTGTGTTTTTGTTAATGTCGTTGGTTTTTGTTAATGTCGTTTGTGTTTTTGTTAATGTGTGTTTGTGTTTTTGTTAATGTCGTTGTGTTTTTTGTTTCGTTGTGTTTTGTTAATGTCGTTGGTGTTTTTGTTAATGTCGTTGTGTTTTCCTTTTTGTCGTTGTGTTTTTGTTTTTAATGTCGTTGTGTTTTGTTATGTCGTTGTGTTTTTGTTTTTGTTAATGTCGTTGTGTTTTTGTTAATGTCGTTGTGTTTTGTGTTAATTGTGTTTTGTTGTGTTTTTTGTTAATGTCGTTGTGTTTCGTTTTTTTGTCGTTGTGTTTTTGTTAATGTCGTTTGTGTTTTTGTTAATGTCGTTGTGTGTGTTTTCCTTTTTTGTCGTTGTGTGTTTTGTTAATGTGTGTTGTGTTTTTGTTAATGTCGTTGTGTTTTGTTGTGTTTTTGTTAATGTCATTGTTGTTTTTGTTAATGTCGTTGTTGTGTTTTCCTTTTGTCGTTGTGTCTTTGTTAATGTCGTTGTGTTTTTGTTAATGTCGTTGTGTTTTTGTTAATGTCATTGTGTTTTTGTTAATGTTGTTGTGTTTTTGTTAATGTCGTTGTGTTTTTGTTAATGTCGTTGTGTTTTTGTTAATGTCGTTGTGTTTTTGTTAATGTCGTTGTGTTTTCCTTTTGTTGGTGTCGTTTGCCCTTCAGGGCCACCGTAAAAATTACCAGCAGTGAAACGGATTCAGTTTTCATTTAACTACTGAGAGGATATTTTCAGGTCGCGTGTTTTCACAACCGGCGATAAGCAATGAGGCAAAACTTCAGACATGAGATTAATACGCTATCGGAGGCCGTTTAGGACAAAACACATAAAAACTCTGCACACACACTTAAACTATACTCACACATACACTGATGCTTGCCATATATGCACCAAAACAGTGGGAAAACCCTTCAAAATCTGTACACACAGACACGGTTTACATACACTCACACTGATAATGGGCACATACGCACCATAAATAAAGACTAAACACATTAAAAAGCTGCTTAAACACAACGACAATGGGCACATGCACACTAAAATATGCACATACAACTGCACATGCACACACACTGGCAGTACGCACACACACTCTGGAAATATGCACACACAACCGTACACACACACGCAAACACACATTGAGTATTCACACACACTGACAAAAGGTACATGCACACTATGAAGCATGTTCACACACTGTAGACACAGGGGGTAATAGCTTTTATGTCTGTGCTCACTTATACTATTGAGGGTGCGGTGTGTGTGTGTGTGTGTGTGTGTGTGTGTGTGTGTGTGTGTGTGTGTGTGTGTGTGTGTGTGTGTGTGTGTGTGTACAATAAATTCAGTGCGCCCGGAAGCTCTGGTCAGTGTAACCGGAAGCCACCTGAAACACCTGGAACGCCCGCCAATGGTTCAGTTATTTCCGATTTTGCTGCTTCAAAATATTATTCTCTATATTATAAATTGTTTATAGGCTATGCTATAGAAAATCATACTTGACGGACAAGGACTTATTGTTCATTGGTTTGCGTAAATTTAAAATCCATAAGAACAAACCACCTCACTCTCGATAAATTTAAGTTTTACCATGTTTGAGTGCATTTTATTCTGAAAGCTGTGACAGGAAGTCATAGTATCTACTCCATCGCTGGATACACCTTGACTTCGGTCATAACAGAGCGGGAAGCTTAATGGCGAGCGGAGGTAGACCAACTGAGGAGGCTCTTGGTATTTTGAGGAGGCTACTGGGTTCACCAGACCTAATGAACTGTCTGGTGAACCAAGACGCCTCTGGAAGTACAAGCAGTAACGTTTCAGTAAACAATGAGAACAATGAGATGAGCGTGTTGTTTAGGCCAAACCAATGCCTAAATGTCAATATGAGGAGTGAACCGCTGCGTGGACCCGCTGCTGAACAGACCCCGCTCTTTCAAGCTAGGCGATTCAGCGGCTGGGGTAGATCCAAGGCTAAGAAAAGGTGGTGGGTAACGTTAACCACATTAAATATTATTTTGTGGCCACCAATGTAATAATTAAGTCAGACAACTATCGATATTTCCAGATCACGACCGCCATACCACCGCGAAACTCCTTTTTTTAAGGATGTGATACTGCTCTTCAGCCCACGTGATAAAAAAGTCCCAAGGAAAAAACTCAAGGCACTCTTACATGAAAAGGGCCACATAATAAGTGCGTTACAACTCGATAAAAACATGGGACAACAGGACTCTGCTGCTCAAGCTGCACGATGCCTTTGATGGGAGGATCCCCTCTGATGTAAGGTGAGTTATTAACATTTCTGTCAATTAATTTATTCTCAGACATTTGTCTGTCATACAGATATTACATAGTCACTGTAATTGTTTTAATTGTTGTTAGATAGACTTGTGGCAACTCTAATGGTTTTAGAAATATCTATTTTCAGTTTGGAGATTCTTATGCCATGTGGGAATAAACTGGTCCCACCCAGACTTGGCAAAGGCCAGCTGTTAGATGCTTCCATGGTGCACAAGATCTTCAATAGATCTCCAGTGTATGTGAGACCATCCGTGGCCCTTGAGGTAAGCAACAGAGTACAAAACAGGAGACCCTGAAAATTGTCATCAACATTAATTATTTGTATGAAATCTGAGTTCCGTAACAGGGCTTGACAATAAGCATTTTAGAGCACTGGCCCACAGGGCCAGTAAAATTTGGAACGTATTGGCCCTGATTCATAAATCAGTGGCCCAACTATTCGCAGGCGCGCGGAACAGCGGCCCTCGGACCCCTAGGGGGGTCCGGGGGCATGCCCCCCCCGGAAAATTTTGAAAAAATAATGTAATTTGGTGCATTCTGACACTGAAATGAAGAAATAAAAAGTCTCACATATTTTAGAAATATTATGTTATCTGACACAACATTTTTGTTGAATAACTTTTTTTCTGTTTGCAGGTAGCATGCACAATTAATCTTGAAGAATAACCCCGTAGATTTTCCTGCCTGCACTGTAGATGCACATAGTATTACTGTCGTAAAACACCTTCTGTGTTGTTAATGTGGTGTGATGCTTTGCAAAGGTCTTTCCAGGTTTTTGACCCGGTTGTGGGGGTTTAAGTGAAAACATCTCACTGAACTATTAAGCAATACCGTTGTGTACTTTCGTTGTTTCGATTCTTCTCCGTCTTGTATCTTTTCGCGTGCATTTAAAGTAGGGCTGGGTTAAACGATTATTTTTGTAATCGATTAATCTAGAAAATAGATTAATCGATGCATCGAAAAACTAACGATTCATTTTTAAATCCGATTCGATTATCGGTTATCTCCCCATAATTTGACCTATATAGCAATTAATGCAAATTTATCTCCATGAATAAAACACAAATTTCTTCTTTCAAGTTCAAAAATGAATTGTATTGAACAATACAACAATAAAGTGCACACAGTTGTAGTGCAATGGAATCCTATAATAAAAAAATAATAAAATAAAACTTTCTTTCAATAAATAAAACTGCAAAAAACACAATCTGAGCCAAAATCTTATCAACATAAAATAAATACAAAATAACAGGAGCGGTGACAGTTGCAATTTACAAAACGAACACAGTGTGTGACAGCAGCAACTTAGCCTAATCATTTAAATCTGTGAAATAAATAACAAATAAATTCAAGTATCAGGCCTATTACAATTAAGTGAACAGTAGTTTAACTTTTAGTAGTTAGGATGCTCTCAGTAACTGCAGCAGCCTCCTGGGGGTGGGGGGTGCAGGGGGTGTGTTTTTTTTTCATCTGATAGTAGTCCTCCAAACTTTTCTGCTTATCCCTGTCTTTGAAAACATAAATCACAAACACAGTGCACAGGTTAATAAAAATATATACTTCTAAATGATCTGCCCATACCAATAAAGTATAATAATAATACATTAACCTAAAAGTTGAAAGTTAGAAAACAACAATGAATGTTCTATTTAAAAAAAAAAAAAAAAAGACAGACAAAGAAATAAAATAAAAAAACTAACTTTAGCATGTATTTGAGGAATGTGTGTCAGTTAAGGCGTGTGTGTGTTTTAAGTGTGCACATGTTCTGTGTGTGCGAGGCTGGAGCACAAGTTACGTGGTTCGGTTGGATGAATGACGGGGTTAATCGCCGCAAACAAGGAAGGAAAAAAAAAGTTGAAAACTTACGTGTCTTCTCCTCCACACAAGCAGCTCCCACGTGTCTCTTCTTAAGGTGCTGGTGCATCGCGGTAGTGCTTTTATGATATGCCATCTCTATTTTGCACAGGTCACAGACCACCGAATCGTTACCATTAGGTGTAAAGTACCCCCATACTTTTGACATCCTGTTACGAGATAGCTTCTTGTCCCCCGACTCGCTGCTATTCTATGCCGCGGCCGCCGCCATTTTTGATTCTGAGTGACAACGCATCGACGTGCAGTTTTTGCGTCGACGTAATCGATGACGTCGACGCGTCGTCCCAGCCCTAATTTAAAGATGCTGCTGCCGAACATTCCCGAACAGTTCCGGAAATGCACGAAGACGCGACACACTCCTGCAGCGAAATTACGTTCTTCTGCGCAGGCGCCGCTGCCTCACGTGTGAAGACAACAAACATGGCGGACCATCTTCATGTTCCGATAAAATACAAGTCATTTCTTGGCGATTATGACGAATATATACGTAAGAAAAATCTGAAATTTCCTCAAAATGTGGTGGCCCGGACGGGCCAGTGTTTAATAAAGTTTACTGGCCCGTACTGGCCCGAGACAGGCGAAAAAAAACCTCGGGCCATCGGGCAAATGCTATTGTCGAGCCCTGCGTAAAACTTAATTAAAATGAGTAAACAAAACAATAAATGCAGTCAATTGCACGTAAGTCTCAAAAAAGCCATTAAGTTTTAGATTAAGCCCAATAGATGACTCCCAGGAATATCCTCCATAGTCTCATTACATTGAATATTTTCTGTCTCATCAGGGAAGTTCAGTTCTTGGTTTTTAAAACATAATTGCTCAGTATGCGCAATAATGCAAGTTAGTAAAAATGTATTCTCCCACTTTTCTGCACCTCCTTCATAATTTGTCTATTGTGTGAGCATGTGCAGCAGAGTTGGGTTGTAGTAACTGGATGTCATCAAGGTCCATACTGACCATTATTTAAACTTTTTGTCAGCCTGTGCAAGAAGAATCTGATACAAGCACAGAAGAAGAGATGATGAGTGGGTGAAAGACGAGAATGTATTTGTTCCAGCCACCGCAAATTCCCAGGTTCCAGAAAGAAACCCACAGGGAGTCCAAACCCACTCATCCCAGCCCTCCACAAGTGACCAGATCCTCCATCACGGGCAAGATCCTAGAGTTCATGTTGATGTTCCAGCAACTGTGAATTTCCAAGTTTCAGTCAGCAACCCAGAATATGTGCAAACCCCCTCATCCCAACCCTCCATAAGTGACCAGACCTTAAAACAGTGGCAAAGTGATTATGGAACTTATGCTAATTTGATAAATGAGACAACAGATGATGACGATGACGATGACCTGTACAACGCTATTATTGCCAGCATTGAAGAGAAGACGTAAGTTTTTGTTGTTTTTTTCCCTCTGGGCAGTAATGGTTACATTGTTTGTTGCAGACACCATTTTTCATATGTCAAGGCAGCTTTCAAGCAGTCAAACCTTAAAAGACATGTACAAATATATATGAAATAACTAATAATATCTAATGTTGAGCTAAAACATAAAGGCTACCAAAATAACTTTGTTGATTAACAACAAGTACTTGTTATCTAATTAAAATACATTTGCTGATGTCATTCTTATTTTTAGGCAGCCAAATGAACAGGTCCCCATCAGTGAAATTCTGGGTGAACTCGGTGGCCAAATTGATAACACTCAAGTGTGCAAGTTCAACATCAATCGCTCTGCAGTCCTCGATGGGGCATTAAGGGGATTCAGACGGCTCTCCTACGACCCAAAAAAAAGAAGATGTCCATAAAGTTTTCAGACGACAGGGGAACCACAGAGGAAGCTGTAGACCTTGGTGGCCCTCGCAGAGAGTTCCTGCGTTTATTGATAAAAGCATTGGCAGATTCAGACATGTTTAGTGGACCAGAGGGAAATCTCAACTTGGCTCTAAGTGCCTCTGGTTTGTGATTCTTTTCATGATATGTGAAGAAGGAATTAATTTATATATTTACTTTGAACAAAAAGCAGTTGTTATGAAAAACACAATTTTCTCAAGTAAATAAAAACAGAAATTAGGGACATTTTAAAGCTTTATGTAATAGTGTTCATAAAGTGTGTTAGATATTTGCATCATAGATGAAAGGAACTAGTCACTGGTGGACATTTGTGCATCCAGAATCAGCAGTATGTTACATGCAGTAGCACATGCATAGCCTACTCATGGGTTTAACTTAGGCATGTGCTTCTTATGTAATTGTTTTTTCATAATTTTTTTTGATTAAAACTATTTCATCATAGTTAGTTATTTGCTGGTTTCATCCTTGAAATTTCACAGTATTACTAATGGAATTGGCCAGGGTGCCATCCACGTAAATTTAAAATGAGAGACTCTGCTGTTGTGAGTTCTTGGATATTTATCAGCATTTTATGTTTTGCTTTGTCTTGGGAACCTTTTCAGCTGTGCGGGATGACCGATATTTCATTGCCGGCAGAGCAATAGCTGTCAGTTTGGTGCATGGAGGTCCTCCACCTTGTTTCCTCTCAAGGACACTGTTTACCTGTTTAGCAGAGGGACCTGATGCATGTTGTCCTGTGCTGGAGGACATCACAGACATTGACCTCTACAGTAAACTAAAAAAGGTTTGTTGCCCAGTTTATTTACAGTATATTGTGTCTGGCACCTGGGCTGCTTAAGATGTGCTCTCCCTTCTCTGAGCCAGATCTCTGAAGCCAAAACACTGAAGGAGCTGCAGCAGTTTGCAGAACCGCTCACTGATTACCTAGCCAATGCTGGCTGCTTGAGACCTTTCACAAGCCTGGCTGACAAGGACAAACTTGTGGAAGATGTCCTCGTGTTTCAAGTGGTCCAGCGTGTCCGTGGTCCCCTTGAAAGGTACATACTGTCACAGATTAAGTGTTTACTATAAGTGTTTACTTACTTATAGAATTCATAGTTATTTGTGCAATATGTTTATTTACTGGATTTTGGGCTTTATGTGTTGATGATCTCAAACTAAATAAATTTTGCTCATGACTGATGTTCTCAATCTTCTCACAGTGAATATCCAACAAACATTTTGTAACCCAAAATGGTTCTAAATTCCTGAGTATGGTGTATCACTTGTATATCTCAAATAATTGTGTAGGCTTTCTGACGGACTGAAAACACTTGGAGTCCTCAAGAAAATAAAACTTCATCCTGAAGCCTTTCGCCCAGTCATGTGCTACAGCCCCGGAACCCTGACTGCTGATATAATGGAAGAGCTGTTTCACATAAGATGGTCAGAGGTGGGAAGTAACAACAGAGCAGATGAAAATAGGGTGGTAGCCTACTGGAGGGACTACTTGCAGGATGCTGAAGGTGAATAATAACTGCATTGGAATTGGTTCTAGCCAACGGAGCCTCTAAAGGGACATGGGTAAAAAAAAACACATTTTTATTTTGTCTATTATCTCGTGAGCACGACATAAGAGAACTATTTTTTTCTGTTTTGTTTTTTTCATATCTCTTATATATAGACAACAGACAAAAAAAATCTTGTTTTGGTTTAGTTTGTTTTTTTTCTTCATGTCCCTTTTATGTGATCCGTACTAGCCTGATATTTTCAGAAAGTTTCTGAATTTTTGCTTAAACTTGACTGGAACTATGGGCACTATGAGATTTGAATATATATGTTTTCAGTAGAAAATTGAGCCTTCTTTCCTTGTTTTGAGTGTAGTTCCCTACACTAATTTTACTTTCTTTTTATTTGTTGTCTGTCAGAGGGGGAAGGACCTGCAAAGCTGGGAGACATCTTGGCATTTGCAACAGGATGCCATGTGGCGCCCCCTATTGGTTTTTATCCAGAACCATCGCTAGAATTCCAGAGGGGGAGATACCCAATAGCAAACACATGTATCAACTGTCTCAAAATACCTCTCCATAAGTCCTATGATGATTTCAGAAGAAACATGGACTTTGCGATCCAAAACACTCAGGGTTTTGGAATGGAGTAAAAATACTTACCATCACAGAAACTATCCTGAGTTCTTTGTGTTCAAAATGATGTCATGCCACACACCTGTTTGGTTTTCATTTAAAAGAGTGTAGCATTTTGGACATCAGTATTTGCACTTAAAAAAAATATGTGTTGCATTTCTATAAACACATGTTGATTGTTTCATGTTCATTGTTACTGAATGTGAATTGTGAATTTATTTTTGGACAAAGTGAATAAAATATCTGGCAGTGGAATTTGCAGTTGCATAGAATAGAATTTGAGATTACTCTTGTATAATGTTTGAGAGAAAACTTGAACTTGTATTAACTTGTATTCATTGTTGAGTCAGATAAAATCTTAGTAGAGACTGAATGCCAACCATTCATTTGTACGCAACTACTGTTTATTTTCAATCAAATTTACAAGTGTGACAAATAAATTAATGCCATGGTTACCATCCTCAGCAAATGGATTAACTGCCTGGCTAATTTCCTCCATAGTGCTATCGTTTACCTGAAAGCTATTTTCAGGAACCTCAACATTATTGTTGAGCTGGAGCTCGGGTAAGGGTCCGTTGTTGTCAGTCCCTGTAGTTTGATTAGTAGCAAACACACTCCTTGCAACTGTGCTGTTCTGTCCGACGTTGGAGATCATGCCTTCATACCACAACTGCAAAGGGGTCCTGTGTCTCTCAGTTCGTAGTGCATGATGATTCCATTGGTCTCTGAATTCCCTGGCAGCCCTCTGGATCCGTGGTAAATAAATGTAGTGCAAACTAAACATGTGTACTTCGGACAAGGAATCCAGTATATTTTCATTCTGCATAAATGTAAATAGGTCAGAATAATAGTATGAAACCACACGATTAAGCTCAGCCCAAAGCCTTTCAACACGTTGATTGTGAACACTTCGACCAGTTATTATACTGCCTCTGTTCAGTCCTCTTTGTCTCAGCATGTATCGCGCCACCTCAGTGTTCTCTGTGCCTCGATCACATCTGACTCGTGATGGTAATCCAAAGTTTTGAACTCCGTCTTGGAATAAGGACAATACACTGGCAGCCCTGTTATTTGTAAGACACTCAAGGTATATGACTGTCCGACTATACCCATCCACGCAGCCATGGAACACCATCCTCCAGTTGATGAGTTTATGGTTTCCGTCAATATGCCTGTCAAAACAGAAGCGAGTTAGGATCTGCAGCCAACTTCTGTCAGTTATATTATCATATATTATTATGTATTTACATGTTACCTGTTACATCTTAACAGAAATAATTTACAATTTTAAGGCACAAGGGTTTTTTTTTTTTTATATTTTATTAGGTATTTAATGGACGCTCACATCTATTAGAGCCTTGCATGACCTGATTATATTCTTAAAGTTACACAATCACGAATAGTTATGCTTATATATACCATTACTTGTGATAAAGTGAGCAGTCCCCTTTTCCTATGAGCAATAAATTGTCAGCATCACTTAATCATTTCTAAAAGATGGAGACCTGTGGGGAATTTGCGTGATGTCACAACGTATTTTTTTTAACAAAAATTCAAATTCAATGGTCAATTAAATAGATCAACTCAAAATTTAATTTTTGCCAGTCTTTTTGCCTGCTGTTGAAAGCACTTCCCTGGGGTGTTCATAGGGTAATGCACCTACTTCACTTTATGCGTGAATGTCAGCTGTCTGCTACCAGCTAAAGCCAATGTTCTTGTCTTGTTTTAAAAAAATAAAAATTACGAGCATTATTTCAAAACTGATGCATTTCCAAAAGAGATGAAGATAATGTGAAAATAGGCAATTGTGTTTCCTTTGTGTTTTTCGTCTCTCTAGCCCATAGACTGTATGCTCTAGCCTGATGGAGCTGGTATCTCCGCTGCGCTTGTTGTGGTTACTAAGGAGTTACGTTGCTTTGGTTACAAGACGTTTTGTGGAAAAGATGTATGTGATGTGATTAAACTTTAGCCGTGCGACCTATGTGTTTACGTGGCGTTAACACACAACTGTCAGTCAATCAGAGGAGAAAATTCAGGGAGTAATGTTAAATTATAAACGTATGACATTAATATGTTTACAATCACTACTCAATACTGCGTAGCTTCTTAACATAGATTTCTTTTATAGCCTTAGCCATTAGTTGCAGGAGAAGGTAATTTCTTGGAACCAAGCTTTTAGGTGGTATTTTCTGGAAGTGACAGGGACAAAAATATGGTAATATTAATGAATCTAGTAAAAAGATGCGCAAATCAGCTACTTTTAGAGGCATGCCTAACATATTAACAGTTGACAGAAACAACACTGCGGCAACCGGGCATTGAAACCCAGCTGCAAACACCGTCCCAAACATCACGTTATGTCGGACGTGGCGGCTTACCATAACTCATTAGGTCCCCGCACATGGTAGACTCTTCGACGAATCGCCTGACTGCGACGAAAGCATCGTCCGATCGGGTCGATGTGTCGGAGGACTTGGCGAACCCTCCAACGCTGCACACGTATCCCCCTGCGGCGGAGGCTGCCGCGGACATATGTTTCACCAGCATTGGGTGTGTTTGATAAAATATGTCTGATGATAGACATCAAACATTCATCTGACAGTGCTGTAAAATCTCGCGATGGAGCATTGAGACGTTGTCTGTGACGAAATAAGGTTCGTCGGTCTATCCCAAACAACAAAGAAATTCCTTGCCAGTTCAGTCCCATATCCAGACACTGGTTTAACTGGTCCAGTGTCAGACTGTACCTTGGCCGACCAGGAGCACCACTTCGAGTTGTCGGTGGAAAAATAATTCCATCTTGAGTTGAGGTTTCTTGCAAAATAAACAACAACTGATTGTGGAGTGACTCTAAGAGTGAAGCACACTCTCTTGACTCTGAGCTGTCAGCACGACGAACCACAGAAGTCATGGTGCCCACAGTCCTGGTATGACTCCACAGCTCGGTGAAGTGTCCTGCTATCGGGCTTTGTTGAATAGCCTGGATGCAGTGCACAACGCGAACGAAGAAGCCACGTATCTCCTCTATATTATTCATTGCACACGGCTTAAAAAACAGCAGTCCAAATGAAAGTATGAAAGTATGAAGACAACCAACTTCATATTTACCCGCTTTTTTATGACCAATGTCAAGAGTGTCATCTGGCGTCGATGGAGTATGACTTCCTGTCACAGCTTTCAGAATAAAATGCACTCAAACGTGGTAAAACCTATGGGTAAAACTTTAATTTATCAAGAGTGAGGTGGTTTTTGACTTATGGATTTTAAATTTAGGCAAAATAATGAACAATAAGTCCTTGTCCGTCAAGTATATGATTTTCTATAGCATAGCCTATAAACAATTTATAATATAGAATAATATTTTGAAGCAGCAAAATCGGAAGTAGCTGAACCATTGACGGACGATTCAGGTGTTTCAGGTGGCTTCCGGTTACACTGACCAGAGCTTCCGGACGCACGGAATTTATTTTACACACGCACCCTCAATAGTATAAGTGAGCACAGACATAAAAGCTATTACCCCCTGTGTCTACAGTGTGTGAACATGCTTCATAGTGTGCATGTACCTTTTGTCAGTGTGTGTGAATACTCAATGTGTGTTTGCGTGTGTGTGTACGGTTGTGTGTGCATATTTCCAGAGTGTGTGTGCGTACTGCCAGTGTGTGTGCATGTGCAGTTGTATGTGCATATTTTAGTGTGCATGTGCCCATTGTCGTTGTGTTTAAGCAGCTTTTTAATGTGTTTAGTCTTTATTTATGGTGCGTATGTGCCCATTATCAGTGTGAGTGTATGTAAACCGTGTCTGTGTGTACAGATTTTGAAGGGTTTTCCCACTGTTTTGGTGCATATATGGCAAGCATCAGTGTATGTGTGAGTATACTTTAAGTGTGTGTGCAGAGTTTTTATGTGTTTTGTCCTAAACGGCCTCCCATAATAGGCTGAGACAGCAAAACTCATCAAAGATAATGTGCTTGTGTTCATGATCAGACATGAAAGCAGGTGGCTGACGCAGACTGTCAACTCAGTGGAACCTGCACTGTGTAAAATATCAGGAATTCAAATCAGGAAGGACTTATAGCAGTCAGGAAGGAGAAGCCTTGTCTTTCTTATATCTGCTGCTCTATAAAAGTGAGTTGAACTTGCTTTTTTTTTTATTTTCTTGATTTTGCAAGTATTTTTCCTCTCAGTCCAGAGGCGTCTTTAGTTGTAACTGACCAGAGGGGAGTTTCAGGCTTTAAGGTGCAACAGGGGGCCAGAAACTGTGTTGAGCACCACTGTTCGGCCCATCTGCTCATGTGAGGAGTCGACAGGCCCGAATTCATAAACCTACAGAACTGCTTTTTAAATTCAGCAGGGCCATATGGTCCATAAAAGTTATATCTGATGGAGTTGGAATCAGGAAGCTCCTCCTCCCAGAGCAGCTGAGCAGAGCAGGTGTCACCGAGCTCCTGCCGAAGAACTGATAACTCATGTAGACCGTATCATTTCATTTCTTTTCTTTTAATATTGAAATATCAATATTGCAGCAGATTTTTGCTCAACAGTCTCCATGCTAATTGTCCAGGAGATAACATGAGTTCACGGCAGGAGAACTGTATGTCCTGTAGAGATCCTCCATTATTGTTGCGTCTGCATCTTTGTGATTAAAGGGATAAATTGTGTTGTTACTTTTAATGTGTAAAACTTAACCAAAGTTGAACCAAAATTATAGATTTGTTTGTCTTTTGATCTAAAATGCTGCTATTTAATTGTTAGAGCCCTTAAAATTAGGGATGTCCGATATTGGCTTTTTTTGCCGATATCCGATATGCCGATATTGTCCAACGCTCAATTTCCGATACCGATATTTACCGATACCGATATATGCGGGCTATTTTTCCTCAAAACTAATTTTAGGTAACATCACATATCTCCTGTCTTGGAATTAACACATTGTCTGTGCAAAAAAAAAACAAAAAAAAAAAACTATACCGATATTTACTGATATTACATTTTTATGCCAATCGGCCCACCGATATTATCGGACATCCCTACTTAAAATACAACTTGGTGGTATTTTTTAAGCTGTTTTTTGTTGTTGTTGTTGTTCTAATCTGATTATTTGGCTTTTAAAATCACATCCCATCACAGCTTTTAAAAAGGTAATAACAGTTTTCTTCCAAAAACGGTAAATGATCAGAGGTGAGCTCCCGCTCACATTCATGATCAAATAACACCGTCATGTTGGCACGTTACGTGCTGACAGGTTAACCCTCGCGGACGCATCTTGTCAGTCAGGTGAGTGCAGCATGACAGGGTTCAAATGTGAAACCCGTTTTTAAAAAACTGTCACTCTTGTCACTGCCAGGGAAGTATTAAGCTACATATGTAGAAATGGAGGCCTATTATAGCCCCCCCCCACAGTGCAGCCGCAGGCAGACACACACACACACACACACACACACACCAAAACACACACACTAGTGCTTCAGTGCACCTGAAAAGATAACAAAGATGTTTTTTTTTTTAACTTTTGGAATTTTTTTCTTCTCACAAATAATGGATTATATATAATAAATTCTGGTGCAGTCGTGATATTACATATTTTATTCAGTTATTATTCACTGAAATTTAAATATTACTACTCAAGGCTAACAAGCACATAAAAAAAGTAAATGCGCATAAACCCGTACGGGCACACGTTGGAAGGTACAGATGCGTGATTGAGAGGCCGACGGAGAGGACGTGAAGCCAGCTGTGCAGCAGCGAGCTGCCAGATGATGAGACGCCAGAAGAACTGAGCGCAGATGGCCCTCCATCTCTTCACTTCTCACTCCTGTAACATCATTTTACATTTTCTCTCCAGTTATTTTGAGAGGCTGCATTTACTTGTTCATCGTGTTCCTCTCATTTTGCTACATCTCATCTTCCCCGGCTGCAGTTTGGCTCCAGGCCACGCTTCCCATTGTCTTAAAAAAAAATAAAAACGGTAGAGAGAGGCGAGGTTGAGGCGTCAGTGAGGGAAAAGGAAGAAGAGCCTTCATGACACGATCAATAAAAACAGGTGGCAGAAAAGACATTCCACTCAAGTTGTGATCGAACATGCAAAGTCTCAATCAAACACGAGAAAATGTTCCTGTGATCCAAAATCGATGGCTGACTGAATGGACCTGATGGGTTCAGACAAGACGGATCAAACCTGGTCTGCGCCTGCAAAACGACTCAAAGAAGGCAACATGAGACAAGAAAACACAAAGAAGTGAAATAACTAAACACAAACAATAAAAAAAATATATAAATGCAAACAAAAAAGACACCAATCAATCTAAAGGCATGGCAATATGAGTATAAACTAATGAAAAACACACGTAAAATTGTAAATTTACAGGGACAATGTCATGTTATGAGGACGTAGTAGAGGTGGGCTGATTGATCCAAATATTGATAATATCGATACCAACGCTGGTATTGATATCGAATGATACTCGTGTAAAAAGATCGATACTCAAGATTTTTTTTCTCTTCCACAACACTAAGAATTCAGTGAAGTCTGTTTCTGACACACTGTCACCGTGCCCCCCCCCCCCCCCCCCCCCCATTATCACGTGGCTCAGCAGCATCAGCCAAACAAGCATGCAGGTAGACTCAGTCTGGCCCCTCCCCCCAGCCCCGCCCACTTAGAAAAGACATTAGGGAAACATAAAGGAAAGAAAAAGGGAAAAAAAGGAAAAAGAAAAAGAAAGACAAAAAAAGGAAAAGAAAGAAAAGAAAAAAGGAAAAAGAAGGAAAAAGGAAAGAAAAATAGAAAAGGAAAAGAAAGAAAAATAGAAAAGGAAAAAAAAGAAAAGAAAGGAAATAGGAAAAAGATAAAAAAAGAAAAGAAAAAAACATTAAGAACAGAACAATTTAACTCCAATCAATATTTACACAAAAATGTTAATTGTGATAATAAAGTATTTTGCTGTCACCTATAAAGTTTGACAAAATGTTATCCTAGGTTTTAACAAAATAATCCAAAGATGAACATCACAAAAATGCCAAAAGGTCAACAGTTTCATTATAGATTAATCTTAATATGAAAAAGTATCGGTATTGATATCGGTATTGGCGATACTGGCCCTGAATTTACTTGGTATCGGATCGATTCCTAAATTCCCAGTATCGCCCACAAACTCTAGGACGTAGTCGTAATTCTATGAAATAAGTTTATGACTATTTTTTTTTTCCTTACAGTTCTTCCACCGTAGCTGTAACTGGGGTCTTTAAAATATCAGTCAGTATCATTTTCACGTTAACTATCTCTTTGGGACGGCTAAGTTCCTTTTTAGCTGCATGAGTTATTGTTAGAATTAACACTTGTGTATTTATTTAAAAGTTCTATGTTGTTGTATCGTAGAGAAGTAGCAGGAATGTGTTCATGGGCATTTAAAGAGCAGTGACCAGGAAACATTTATTCATTCATTCATTCATTTTTAATTTAACACCAGTGCCAAGATCTTTCTCTAATCATCGCTAAGTTGTTATGAATATATATTAATGTGTAAAGACACTACAGTCTCTGTATTTTTTTACGCATATTATCTGGGATCCATTAAATGTTTCTAATTTCATGTTGGAGGAGAAAAGTTACCGACAGATTTCTTTCTGGTGGAATGTAAATATCTATTATGCAGCTCGTACGTCCTCGTTGATGGTTTTACCGCCGTAACTGGCAGCTCCGTGAACTCGCTGTATTCAGACGTATAGCTTTGTCGCAGCCTTTAGGAATTCCACGCGGATCTTGTGAGGCCCACTGGACATATCAGACCAACATATCATTTTTGTGAACAGATCATGTTGTGAGGCTCGCATTTCCCCCGTTGTGCTTGTAATTTTATCACACGGATAAACCGACAGACACCGAGGCTTCGGCGGGAGCCTGAGGATCTGACAAAGGCTACTTTGTGAGTCTTATCTGTGTTACTTATGCAACATTGACACAGAAAAAATAGTGTGAAGGCTCTGTGGCCTAAATAAGCCCAACAGGTTTGATGTACAAGATGTAGAAGAGATCACACTGAGATTGTCTTGAATATATTTGCTGTTCATGTTCAATCTTTACTTATTAATTAATGGCCCTTAATTATTCACATGGAGCAGAGCTGAGTGGTTGTAACCTTTTGAAAGTGAGCTATGGAAAACAGAGAAGATCATTAAACGGGAACATGTGGAAATAAGATGTTACAGATCCGTAGCATCCGGATAAAGAGCTACTGTAATGTACCAGCATGTGTTTTTGCATGTCTAATGGATTACGAGTGCAATGTGGGGGGGAAAAAAAAATTAATTATCCATCAAGTTATCAATCCAAAAATATAAACTCTCCCCTGGATGAAGTTTACATGTCTTAAGTCCAGATGAACATCATAGAAAAGTAGCCTCAAAGTCCCGTCAGAAGCTGCTCTGTTAGTCAGAACCAGCTGGCGCTCCATTTTAATTTGGCACCAACCGCAACATTAAATCACTTTTGACAGCTGATGACTAATTCCTGAGGAAAGGAAGAGGAAGGTGAGCCAGACGTAATGGTATCACCTACATACAACATTCAGCCCTTTTTATCCTCTTCTTCCAACACAACCTGTTTATGTTGCCAAAATAAAATTCGAGAAAGCACTTAGCTGAGAGTAAAATATTTATTTTTCTTTAACTTTGCTTTGAGTTATTTACCTAAAACAGATCAGGGATGAACATATAAACTCATCTCATACTTGTTTTCAGTTTATCATTTGGCAAAATAAATGGCTGATAAGAAACACCATGAAAAGACAAGAATTAATTAAATATCCCTTTCACAAGCTTCCTCTCCTATAGGGAGTGTTGCAGACTTTCTCCTTAAGCATAAAAGAGACATTGAATCTTTTAAAAATCCAATAAGAAGATATCACATAAAGAAAAAAACCTCATTCAGGCAGACTGAACCAGTCACTTACTCACTTATCCTGCAGTAAGGACAGACGAGAACACTCAGCTGATGCTTGCTCTTAGCTTCATTTCTTGCCAAACGTCTTAATGTCAGTGCGAGCTAGCCTCTCGGGAGAGTGATTTGTTTCCAAGAGTTCCAGTGCAGACACTTATCAAGCAGCCAGGTACTTTGGATCAAAGCATCAGCCAAGATTTTGGGTCTTAAAAAGGAACAGAGTTTATCTGTTGTAAGTTCTGCATGTCCACTCCCAAACCATCTGGACTAAGTGACAACTAACATATGCATTTTTCCCCATGTTAGTATTTATTTAAAGGAGCCGTATGTAAGAGATCTAATAAAACGAATCAAAAAATGACCCCGATATGTCAACAGACATTTAAAAATCATGTTCATTTCAAATACTTATGTCACTGACAACAGCACTCAAGCCAGGATATTCCCGTTTAAAAAGAGGAGTTGCAGCCCTCAACTGATGTTGATGTTGTCATTTTTTGTTTTGGCCTGAAGCGCCACCCTCCACCTATCTCCCAATCACCAAGTCAGTAGTGTTTCTGCATCCGGGTTGCCAGCTCGGCTCTAATTATCGCAGCAGCCGCTACGAACGTGTTGGATGAAAAAATGTCTAGCTTTCCAAAACCTAAAAGACCTCGTTATGAATCCGAGTTACGTCGTGACAAGGTCCGAAATAAAACAAGGATTTGTATAGGAGATGCTTTTGATAGATGGAGACGGCTGAAAGCGGAGAAGAATTTGAAGACAGACGCCAACGTTGCTGATTTTCTCCTGGACAGGTAAGATTCATAGCTAAATGTTTGGCTAACGCTAATTTACTTGGACAAGGTAACAGTGGTACCTCTACTTATGAACGCCTCTACATACGAAACTTTCAGGTTACGAAACGCCTCAACGGGAAAATATTTCCTCTAGTTACGAAAGATCAAAGAAAGAAAAGATCTTTCATAAAGCATTAAATATAATTAACAGAAAATAAACTTACTGTGTAGGACTCGTCGCTTGCCATGGCAGCCTACGTTCCTGCTGCATTCTGCAGCCGACCTGGCAACCTCTGGTCGGGGAGGAGGGGGGAGGGTACACGCCGCTCAGCAGTAATTTGAAAGTGAGTGCAGTACCAGTTTTGGCCATAATCTTACACACGGCTCCTTTAAATGGCATAAAGGAACTTTTTTTTTTTTTTCCTATAGTGGTTCGATCATTTTTACCACACTGCCAACGTAATCCCGCCTGGCTGCTTTCTTACTCAAATGACTCAAATCATCACATGTTCGTCACTGACAGTCAGCATGGTGTCCTGAGTAAGTGTTGTTAGATTAATATGAAAACCATCTGTGATCTCTGGAGGCCGGAGCGATGTCTAAAAACATGTTTCTGTGGTAGTTTTGTGCCCTTGTCTCATTCATACTCGTTCATGTGACTGATGTTGTTGGCAGGCAGGTCGCGGCGTTAGCTGTTGGTGGTACCAGTTAGTCAGTTAATGAGCTCACTCTAAGAACATTAACTGACTAACTGGTACCAGCAACAGCTAACGCTGGTACCAGTTAGTCAGTTAATGAGCTCACTCTGAGAACAAATACAGTGTGGGTCAAAGGATAAAGTCTGCTTTTGAGAAAGTCACAATCAAAAAAAAGCCTGGATGTTCCAAGAAGTTAAATGAGAGATAATATTGGTGTTTCATTTCCTCTGTGGTGACAGTTGAAGGAAAAGGAGGAACTGGAGATACAGTACTGTGGTGATTTATTGTTGGACAGGTAGTTGTTCTTTTACCGTTTAACATATTACATAGAGTCCAGGTGGTTTGAAACTTTGTCACGCAAACAAAACATGAGGAAAACCCAGCTCACCCCCATCTGCCTGCATCGTATGCTAACGTACTGTAAGCTAGATTGCATCAGTCCCATAACCTAGTTAGCATGCGTTCATGTGTTCTGAAGGTGGGACTCTGGAGGTCTGGTTTTTGATGGAGGTTCAAAGAGCTATGAGCATAGCACGCTCAGTATTCAGCTGTTTCACCGCTCAAAGGATGCTAGTTCAAAATTCCATCTAGTGTTTCTCCTCAGTGTTTGCAGCCTCTAACTCTGCTTGCATGGGCTTGTAGCCGCTTCCTCCCACACAAACATACATGTCATGCTGACTATTTATGACTTACAACCTGTGACGGCAAAAATTTGTGGAAGACTATTTTGCCTGTAAAATGATGGTTCTGGTGAGGCAGGTTAAAACAGTTAGAGACTTAGCTGCGACTGGGGCACAAGCGAAATGTAAATTCCATTTGTACGAAGGGAATGGACATTGTTCACATCAAGGAGGTAGTTGATGCAGGAAATGACACATCGGAGAACAGTGGGTCTCACAAACAGTGAAACCTTGAGATAAAAACCTCAGACTGATCCGTGTCCCAACTCTATTCACGATGGCGACTACATATCAAAAGTGATGATATCCTACATTCCAAAGGTCGCATCAGGCACATATGACATTTGTATATTCAGGATGTAAAGATCTCGCTGACCCTTTGGGCTCTAGGCCACCTTACCTTAACACAACCCCAATTCCAAAAACAATTGGGACGCTGTGTAAAAAGTAAATAAATCAAAAACAAATGAAGAAGTATTTGACAACTAATTAGGTTAATAGTTACTAGGTCGGTGACATGACTAAGGGTGAATTCCAATTCCTCCCTCAACCCTCAATCTCAACCCTCAGTATCAAAAATGCGCGCTCCCGCTAAGGGGCAAGTGCTGTCCTCGATTCTTAGCAAGTCAAGTTGAGGGACGAGTTTGAGGGCTGTATCGCCCTCAAACTTGAGATTTTCCGACACCACCCTTGGTAGTAAGGGCTACCCAGAAGGCACTGGGTAATTTAGCCAAGACATCTTCGAAAATGATGGTGACAAAAAAAGCTAGCTACAAACGTAAGTATCTTCGTATATCTTAAAGATATAAATGTTACGAAACCATTATTGTCTTTGTTTGAGATTTTTTTCATGGATTAACATCGTTGTTGCGTAACATTTATTTTTTTACTTTACGATGTTTGCTGCCGGACCGGCGGTCCCGGTCCGCTTCACGTTACTTGTATACCTTGTTGGGTAGCGACGATGGACTGAGTAATGTATCCTCTATTGTGTTATTTGCTAATATTATTTAGAGAATATACAGCGCTCTTTTCAATGTTATCCCAGAGTCATTTCAGGAAATACAGAGACAACACGGCTCTGATACATTTCAGTCTGAAGACGTAACTGCACTCGAGGGGTGTCCCATTTCTAAGACAGATAGCCCTTAAATTTACTTTTTGAGGGTTTAGATTGAGGGCCAAAAGTTGAGGGTTAAGGGCGAGGGTTGAGATTGAGGGTTAAGAGAGGAATTGGAATTCACCCTAAGTATAAAAAGAGCATTTCAGAGAGGCGGAGCAGAGGTGAAGAGATGGGCAGAGATTCACCAATTTGCCACAAACTGACTAAAAATTGTTGAAAAGCAACAAAAAAAAAAGCCCAATTCTGGCAGCTACAGGCAGGTTTCAGGTGTGTTATGATAGATTTTTCTTTAAGCCTATTCAGTAGTTTCCGCTGAACCCTTGTTCTTGTTTCACTGAGCTCATACTACGTCCTTGAGGAGATAAGATAACTTGACTGGGATGAAACCTTCTCTGTTCTATCAGTTTAGCATTAGATGCACGCCTGAAACAACATTCACACACATTGTTTATCTGATTCCAAGAAAATGACTTGGATGCTGGTTGGCCCGTCCACGTCACTAGTAACTGGCCACTTACATTCGGTCGCGTATGAGCCCAACATCTGTACGGGACAGGCCCGACCCAAGGAGATAACTAAACTGTTGTCTGGAAAAGACAGTCATTCTGAGTGAGATCCTGCGAGACTCTCTGTCACCTTGAGTCCACCGTGACCATGATAAATGCTCTGTTTCTGAACCGAGAAGTGTCCGGACCATCCATTGAGCTTCAACAAAGAATCGGGCTAACAGGTGTGACAGGAAAATAACAGTGAAAACTTCACTGGTTCCACATAAGTAGCACCAAGTTCCTCAGATTGGTTGAGTTTTGTTCGTGACTTTAATAGACAGTTGTTTCATCCAGTAACCTCCTGTATTTTTAATAATACCCTACCGGTTGTTAAACAGTTTGTGCAAATGACTTTGCAGATGGCTCTGCAAAAGAAATCCACTTTTTACGTACATCAAGTTAATTCTGTGGAGTTGCTAGAGCAACATCTTTGCCTTATAATGGTTTTGTTTTTCTTCTTATTTGGCAACAAGGACTTTGTCTCTCAACCTCAGCATTTATAAAATCCTGGCTACTGCAGTGTTTTTGTCAAAATGGGAGTAATAGCAGTTGACACAAACCTTGTCCATCCAAAAAGAGTCGCATTTCCTTTAGATGAAAAGCAATATATTGTCATTGTGCCAGTCTGGGTCTTTTGGATTTGAATCAATAAAACTAATGAGGCTCACAACAAAAGAGAGTTACTGCTGACTCACATAGGAATTTTATTTAGTTACACATCAAAAGATTTTTTAAAGGCAATAATGGACACAAGACAAGTTCAGGATATGTCTGCTAACACCATCTCATGGCTTTCCCTGACTCAGATTTCCAGTAATCCTTGCACAACTAGGCCAGTTCCTGTAAACACTGAAACAGTGTTTCACAAACCAGAGCCCTGAAATGTCATAATAAACTTATTTTATAACAACTTCTGTCCAATTACATCCTATCTGCATAAATCACACAGTAAGTTAGATGCATATCAGATCATATCACTCAGTAAGTGTGATAAGATCAGTATGTTGATGGACACAGCACATACTTGATAGATACAGTTATGTGAAAAAGAAGATACATCCTCTATCAGTTCTTTGTTTATGGGACATAATATGTACCATATTTCCCCTGATAATTACCCCAACCGTAATAGAAAACACGACCAGGGGCATCTATTTTGACCCCCAAAATTTCAAATATTGTTCTTACATCGCTTTCACATCCTTTCAGATTAATATCTCAAAAGGCTTTATATTATATATATATAACTGTGTCTTTTTGCTGCCTCTTACGATGTCAAAATCGGCATGCTAAGTTTACCGTATGTTTTTCACGGTTGGCTTCAGTGCATTGGAGCTCCATCAGTCTTTACTTCAGCTCCAAGCACGACTTGTTTGAAGTGGCATTTTGATAGCAGTAACAGAAATGAGAACGGATTGAAAAATTAGATTAGAATGAACATAAAGTAACACTAGTTAGCATCCAGGGTAATGATGGACCCCAGTGGACCCAAAGACAGCCAGTTAGCCAAGTGTTGGTTCATCAATGGGCCTGGCGATCAGTCAGTTTTGATCAGAATGAATGTAAGGTAATGCTAGTTAGCATCAAAAGTTAGCATGAGCTAAGCTAAAATACCTAACTTGTAGTAACTGAGCTGAGGTGGGTGTGTTTCAAGTAGTTGTTTATTCTGCCCTTCTGCCCATTTCTGGATAAACTATTGGGGGGGGGGGGGGGGGGGGGGGGGGGGGGGGTGCAAGCTGCACAAAAGACAATTTACTCAGTTTCTTTTATAAAGTCTACGGCTCACATCTGAAAAGTTTACCTTGGTCATTTTCTCACGGAAGTAATGCTCCAACTGATACATGATGGACACACAATTGACATCACCCCATTTAAAGTCACTGGGCAACAACACTGTTAGCGCTTCCAAGATAAGACAAACAATTTGCAACCCATAATTCAATTCAATTTAACTTTATTTGTTTTTTCGTCTTTTTCATACGAATTGTCTCTAGTTGCTTTTTAATAGATTTTTAGTGCTGTTTATCATAATATTTTGAATTTGGCTAATTCAAGTAATCAGCATTGTTAATGTTTGAGTGTTTTGTATTTTATGTATATGTTTGTGTCTTTTTAAGATTTTCTTTTTCTCTATGGTGTATTTTAAGTTGGACCTGTGCATGAAAAGCATCATATAAATAAAGTTGAGTTGAGTTTAAGTTATGTGAACGTTTGGACAATGTACAGTTGCCTTGTGAAAGTGTTCAGCCCCCTTGAACTTTTCAACCTTTTGCCTACATTTCAGGCTTCAAACATAAAGATATAACATTTCAATTTTTTTGTCAAGAATCAACAACAAGTGGGACACAATCGTGAAGTGGAATGAAATTTATTGATATTTTAAACTTTTTTAACAAATAAAAAACTGAAAAGTGGGGAGTGCAATATTATTGGGCCCCCTTTACTTTCAGAGCAGCAAACTGAATCCAGAAGTTCAGTGAGGATCTCTGAATGATCCAATGTTGTCCTGAATGACTGATGATGATCAATAGAATCCACCTGTGTGGTAATCAAGTCTCCGTATAAATGCACCTGCTCTGTGATAGTCTCAGGGTTCTGGTTAAAGCTCAGAGAGCATCATGAAGACCAAGGAACACACCAGGCAGGTCCCAGATACTGTTGTGGAGAAGTTTAAAGCTGGATTGTGGATACAAAAGATTTCCCAAGCTTTCAAACATCTCAAGGAGCTCTGAGCAAGCATTCATACTGAAATGGAAGGAGTATCAGACCACTGCAGATCTACCAAGACCCGGTCCGTCCCTCTAAACTTTCATCTGGAACAAGGAGAAGACTGATCAGAGATGCAGCCAAGAGGATGGTTAATATTGATGGGAAGATGGATGGAGCCAAATACAGGAGCATTCTGGGAGAAAACCTGTTGGAGTCTGCAGAAGACCTGAGACTGGGACGGAGATTTATCTTCCAACAGGACAACGATCCACAACATGAAGCCAAATCTACAATGGAACGGTTCACAAATAAACGTATCCAGGTGTTAGAACGGCCAAGTCAAAGTCCAGACCTGAATCCAGTCCAGAATCTGTGGAAAGAGCTGAAGACTGCTGTTCACAAACGCTCTCCATCCAACCTCACTGAGCTCCAGCTGTTTTACAGGAAGAATGGACCAGAATTTAGTCTCTGGATGTGTTAAACTGATAGAGACAAACCCCAAGAGACTGGAGCTGGAACTGCAGCAGAAGGTGGCGCTGCAGAGGATTAACGCAAGGGGGCGAATAATATTGCACGCTCCACTTTTTGGTTTTTTATTTGCTAAAAATGTTTAAAATATCCAATAAATTTTATTCCTCTTCACGATTGTGTCCCACTTGTTGTTGATTCTTGACAAAAAAATTGAAATTTTATATCTTTATTTTTAGAAGCCTGAAATGTGGCAAAAGGTTAAAAAGTTCAAGGAGGCCAAATACTTTCACAAGGAACTGTAAAATCAGAGGTCAAGTCGTCCTTTCTGTGTGGAGTTTGGAGGTTAACCATGTGCCATGTGGATTTTTCTCCCACAGTACAAAAACATGCATGTCAGGTTAATCAGTGAATCTAAATTAGATTTGAGAGTGAGTATGCAACGTTGCCTTGTCGCTTTTTTCGGTTCAAACGTTCTGTTGAAGCCATATTCTACCTGCACACATACAACGATAGCTGATAGAGGAACATTTAAGAAGATAGACAGCCACATATTTATCTAGAACTGCCAGTTGACAAAAAAAAAAAAGAAATGTGGTGTAATATTTAATTCACATGGAGCTAACAGAAATTGTCTCAAAATAAAGACACGGTGTTGTCGATATACAACATGTTCTACATACCTACTTATACACTCATATTTATTGCTTATCCTGCAACCACCAAGTGCTCATTGACAGCTGATACGATATACTCCTTGAAATCATGGTTTCATGTGATAGATATTATCGACTATTATCATTGCAGCGCTGTCTGTGGGGCTCCGGCTGTATTTGTCTGTCTTGCCTGAAGTGATGTGCGGTATGTATGCACAGTTTTTGTCTGAATGCACTTGGCCTCATCAATAATTTCCCCAGGGTACGATAAAGCTCATCAAACAGAGCTCTTGGCTGCCCAGACAATACACAGCATACACCTGCACATGACTATAACAACACAATGGTTATTATAAGGAACAAATAGAGGGATTTTTTTTTAAAAAGATGCATGAGTGTAAAGAGTAAATAAAAAAAAAAACTAAGGAAAGAAAGAAAAATATGTTTTCTGTTGATGCTTATTTATTCACTAAACACCAGGAATGCAAACTAAAGCAAAATAACACCCTAAAAATAATGCTCCTCTTTGTCCAGACTAGTTTGGTTCCTTGTACTTTATAAGATGTCTCCCAAATTCACAACTGGCAGCGAATTGCATTTACAGTTGGCATGGCGTGCACAGGGAATCCACATGCACACATAGATGTATACACACACATTTACACAATCATGCATAAAGGGGGTTTAACTTAAGGCTTTGTCATAACTGAAACCACAAGGATGCTAATGGAGCAAACAGAGCAGAGAACTTAATTGGAATTGAAAGAAAAAGGCACACGACACTGAAAAGATGAGTGATGATAGAAGAAAAACAAGAAATAGACTGGATCCATACAGTATCTGTCACTGGGTGTGTGTGTGTGTGTGTGTGGGCGTGTGTGTGTGTGTGTGTGTGTGTGTGTGTGTGTGTGTGTGTGTGTTGCCTGAGGAACAGTTGATGGATTTGATGCTTGACTGCTCACACAGATTTGTGCCTGCTGTGATGGCAGCCTTGAACCGAAATTACGTGCACACTCACACAAAGAAAACTACACAAAATTGCAATTTCTGTGTGCAAGTGCATTTGTGTGTATTATTAAGTTGCGACGAGTGAATATGTTGCCTCCAGGAGGCCATTTCAAGCTCTCTGGAAGGATGGATGAACACGACGCCGGCCAACACACCGGGGAGGACGAGACAATCGAACTGGTGGAGAACGATGTGTTTATGCGTCTATTAATGACCGTTTTTATTTGGGTTTCTGTTTCATGCTAAATTTTTATTAAATCAGCTAGTGGTCACTGATTATTAGATCTTTTCAGCATGGCTGAAATGCAATAAAAAAAAATTACTGAAAAAAAAAAAACTCTATTATCATTCAAAAAAAATGTACTTTGCCCCTCTCAGTGGTTAGAGTTGGTTGTCCTCGAACCAGAACGTTGGCATCGGGTGTCCAAATGTCCTGAATCCCACGTTGTAACATTGCATAACTATGTAACTATACAAGAAGTGCAATAGTCTTTGTGTGAATAAGTAAAAAAAAAAAAAAAAAAAAAAAAACGCAGTGTAATGTGCTTTGGATGTGGTTAGAAACACACTCCGTAAGAACATGATCATTTATGATTTAAATTTCTGAACAGCAGCTCCCTTTCTGGCACTAGCCATTTGCCGATTGTGCTAGTAAAAGTGGCATATTATGCTAGTGGCAGTGCTCGTTTTTTTTCCCCAAATTATGCTCAAATTATGCTCGCTTTTCAAAATTATGCTACTTTAAAAAAAAATTATTCCTTTGACAAACTTCACAACTCACAAGACAAGTTTGAAAATGTATTTTATTAACCCTGGCCTGACGTTCTGGGCCCGGGTTGTTCAAAACCTGGGTAACTTTATCCGGTGGTTAGGCCTATACAGCGGATAAATCTGCTATCAGATATAACTATCCTCAGATAGCGGCCGCCATTTTGAAACGAGCACTGGGAGGAAGACTAAGGAGTCTGGGACCAAGACACAGACTTCCGGTTCCGTTTCATCGAATTCCCGCGGTATCTCAACACAACTAAAAAGCAATCGCAAAATAGGAGTGGAACCAACTGTTAATAAGTAATCTATCGTTTTTAGTAGCTGAGATCTTCGTTTTCTTGAATTATTCTAAAATTGTGCTATTAAGACAAGAAAATATACGAAGCAGAGCTACTTTTGGAAAAAGGGCAAAAATTATGCTCAATTACTCAGATTACGCCAAAAATTATGCTAGCACAATCGGCAAGAGCCTATCTGGCACCATAAACAGGCTGCTGGATGTATGACCACACTCCTTTTAACACAGATGGGTGTTTGTGAAGTCGTACTCTGCTCCTGAGATTTGAGTTCAAACTTTTCTGATCTCAAATTGTCATTTTTGTCCATTGAATTCACTGGAAAGAAGACATCAAATATATTAATAATTCTTAATTCCGATAACCTTACTCCTTACTTTGTATATGAATATCCTTATATTTGCACTCTAAGGTCACAGTAAATCATACACAATGTCAGGATAATATTCATAATATAGCTGAATATCAAACATGCTAAAGTTTTGTGAATCTGACTCTTTGCTCTAATGGGCATCTATACAAAAGAAACCTTACTGAGGATTCTGAAACATCAGTACAGTAAGACTCCACCTATGATCTATGACAGATACTCATTTATATAACTTTAAGGGGAGAGAGAGGAACAACCCAGCAGGTACCTTTTAATAAAACGGACACTGACTAAAACTAACTGACGGGATATAAACCGGTGTTTATAGAGAGTCTGGATTAAAAAATCAAGATGAATCCTAAAGAGCAGATAGTGATAGCGACATCAGGAAGGAGGAACAGGAGCAGCTTGAAGATTACCAAGCACTAAAACAGGAAAAAGAAAAGATGTGAGAAGTGACTGAAGATACTAGAACCTTCAGGCTGTCAGGTCTCCAGGAGTGAACCTCAGCTTGAAAGTGCCTGTGTGATTTGTTCTGGTATAATACAATAACAGCTGACGGTTTATTTAAATACAACACATACAGTGGACATCAATGACTTTGAAACCCACAAACAGAGAAACTTTTTTGACAGAATCTCTTAAGAAATGACGGCGTCTATCCGTACTCTCCCTCAGCTCCTAGTGAGACACTCTTGATCTTCATCCGTTGTGACATATTTGTCCCCCCTGCACACCCCCTGTCTGTCTTTCTTTCTGTGTAGTGGTGCATCAGGGAGCAGCAGTGAATCAGAGAGCAGTTCAGAGTCTGACACAGACGAGTCCGAGAGCAGCTCCAGCGACAGCGAGTACAACCGGGCCTCCCGCACAAACACTCCAGAGGTAACGAGTCAAATGTGTGTGTGCATGTGTGTGTATGTATGTGTGTGTGTATGTGGGTGTGTATGTGTGTGCACACGCTGGATAACATCGTCATGTGAAATGTTGAACGGTAGTGCAGATCTTTAAAAGGTGTAAAAAGGTGAAATATTAGGCCCCTTTTTCAAAAGGTGACACACTTTCTACGGTCTCGGTACCTGTGTATGGAGCCCCGTTTGGGTCATAATTCAATGAATAAATGAGTCTATTATTATGAAATACAGGCATTTATTATTATGAAATACATATCCATTATTATGAAATGTTTCCCATTTTTATGAAATACATGTTTATTATTATGAAATATTTCCCATTATTATGAAAAAATTCAGTTATTATGAAATATATTTTTATTATTATTTAATCTTAGTTTAATGCACAATAGTTTATTTCAGAATGGAATTTTTATTTTTATTTAAGAATTAGTTTTTACATAATGGCTTCCTTTTTCATAAGAATGAGCTTTTACATATTAATGACATTTTGCCAGTGGGCGGGACCAGTGGTTGACCTGCGTGCTCATTGGCTGATCCTTCTCCATGCAGTTGGTGGGGGACTAGCATCGAGCCTGTTGGCTACCTCTCGGAGTAAGTCAGAAAAGGATATTTCTCCTGTCGCCATGCCGTCAAAATCAGGTTTTCTCCACATTTCGCGCTACGTTTCTTAGTCGATGTCAACTTTTAACCGTAAACTGAGATGAATGCACCTGAGTTTACAGGCTCGATGTGAGTCCCCCACCAACTGCATGGAGAAGGATCAGCCAATGAGCGTGCAGGTCAACCACTGGCCCCGCCCACTGGCAAAATGTCATTATGTCCCCAATCCCCCTGTTTTTACTGAAGTGTGCCCCTGTTTTGAAACTGGTGGTATAGCTTTGCTGAATTCTACTTTGCTCTGGGTCTGTGATGTCACAGGGCCACAAAGAGCCAAACAGCTCCTTAGATTCGTAAAAGAAAGTGACAAGGTTGTTTTATCTCTTCATGTTCACAAATGTCATTTTTTCAAATGTCTTTTTTATTTATTTTTTATTATTTATTTATTTTGACATAAATAAATTAAAAAAATAATAAAATAAAAAAATATAAAAAAATTAAAAATTAAAATAAAATAAATAAAATGAGCTTTAGTTCAGTCCACCAAAACAGTCATTTAACAAGTCAACAATTATAATTTGAAAAAAAAAGTTAGTGGCTGCTCTCACAGGTGTCACCAATTTTGTTTGCATTTTGTAAAGATCCAGATACACTTTCATTGCTAATCCCTTATTGACGGCTGCTGATGTCACTCTGCGTCTGACTGTACGCTAAGCTCTCACTTCCTCGTCTCGGCGGTGATCTGAAAGTCATAAAACCGCAGCTGCAGAAGACCGAATTATTACATTAGTTATCACATTATTTTAATGGCTCAACGCTGCCTGGTTTTATAGGCTTATGCAGTCTAACACACTGTGAGGATGTAATGGAAAATGCAGATATAGTGAAAGGAAATCATGACTGAGGAGCAGCATAAAAAATGCAAGAAGCATATACGCGGCAAAGTGCTCGGCTGAACTGTGTTGTACGTTCACACGACACAGAAGCCGAGCGGTTGGTGTGAGTTTAACATTTCACTGAAAAAGATTCGTAGTGGCATTTTCATGATTCCCTGATTTCAAATCTCCTCGACTTATTCAGTGGTTTATCACAAAATGACAGTTTGATGTAACTTTAGACTAGACTAGACATTCATCAGAATAATCATACCTAAAATGACAGTGTGATAGTTATTTTTTTTGTTTGTTTTTTTTAAAAGATGAATATTGACACCCCCCCCCCCCCCCCCAACCTGGGAGGACTAACTTTAAAAACTTTGTCTTTATTTACTGATAAACTGAAAAGACTCCTTCCAACGCCTTCAAGGCAAAATACAATTAAAGTTAAACTACATTAGGTCAATAAGAGACATAAATATATAATTGATTAAAAAATTGTAATAACTCAAACATTGAAGTATTAGCAATGTGCTTGTGCGTAGGTAAAGTAAGCAAGTAAAATATATTTATAAAGCACATTTAAACACAGTTATCACTGACTAAAGTACTGTACAAGAAATTATCATTTCATAAATATAAATTAAAAGGCTAAATGTGTGTGTGGTAAAGTGTGGATGCATAGTCATCACTAGGTTACTTTTTAGGTTACTTTTTTCTTTTTTCTTTTATTATTAGACAGGGTATTTTGAAATCCCTAATTTGTAATTTGTAAATTTGTAATTTTTGTAATTTTTTGTACATTGGGCTTGCACATGTGGGCCAGAGTTATTTTGTCTAATTGTTATATTTAATTCTTGGTAAGTTGTAGTATTTAAAGTGTTAATTTACTTATTTTATATGTAGAGTATTGTTGTTTTTATAGGATGGAGCACTGCAACGAAAGAATTTCCTGCAAGGGATTAATAAAGTATTTTCAATTCAATTCAATTCAATTCAATTTTGTTATTTTTTCTGTAGCCTGAGCCCCCTTCTTCAAATAAATGGCAGTTGGACAGCTGGTTGAATAAGGTTCAGGCCCAGACCAAACCCCTGGCCCCCCCGCAGCAGGAACACCATGGCACGGGTTAGTGAAGACGGAAGGTTAAATGTTTCAGTTCTGCCAAAAAAACGTCATATTAGGTGGACGAGCTGCAGATATTTTGGTTTGATCAGAGACACTTACACCAGTCAAATGGTCCGCTGTTTTTAGGATCCACCAGCCAGAATCCACAGACTTTCTCTCCAGGAAATGAAGCACCAGGAGCGGCCACAGCTGCCAAGACCAAACCCTGCGGATCCAACAACATGGCCGTTCCAGCTGCACCTGTGGTGGAGCACAAGGACACACGGGCCAACTTCTGGTAGCTACTAAATGTGTATCTGTTAAGAATATTGCCAGAACAGATTGTAGGCTGCAACCAACAAATATTTATCTTGATCCTTAAAAAAAAAAAAAAAAAAACAACTGCTTTTGTTCGTCTCCAGCCCTGGCAGAGAGAAAGCCAAAGCTAAGCTCAGCCAGAAAGCCTCGGGGGAGAGTCTGAGATCCAAGATGAGGCTGTCGCCAGGCCTGTTGTCAGGACAGGAGGTCACGGCCCCGCGGAGGAACACCACCGGGAAGAAACAACCGCGGCGAGCAGAGAGGTCAAACAGCGTGGAGGATAATCAGAATCAGACGTGGAGCCGAGCGAACCAGCACAGGTACCAGAGCAACGAGCTTCAACTTCCTGTTAGAGATGCTGCGTGTCTGGACAGATCCTCACTATTCATTTCAAACGGATGAACGCTAGTTCACTAGTTCGCTGTTATCGGTCAACAGCTTTTATCCAGCACACAAGCTGAACTGGTTTCCAGTCTTTATATTTTCAAGTAAAAATGAAATAAAAACAATACTGCAAACTTATTAGAGCTGACGTGGAACAACCCTACACCCAAGCTATCAGAGGCTGAAGCTTAGGCTCTTGCCGATTGTGCTAGCATAATTTTTTGGCATAATCTGAGGAATTGAGCATAATTTTTGCCCTTTTTCCAAAAGTAGCTCTGCTAGCATAATCCGTATATTTTCTTGTCTTAATAGCACAATTTTAGAATAATTCAAGAAAAACGAAGATCTCAGCTACTAAAAACAATAGATTACTATTAACAGTTGGTTCCACTCCTATTTTGCGATTGCTTTTTAGTTGTGTTGAGATACCGCGGGAATTCGATGAAACGGAACCAGAAGTCTGTGTCTCGGTCCCAGACTCCTTAGTCTTTCTCCCAGTGCTCGTTTCAAAATGGCGGCCGCCATCCAAACCGTATAGGTCTTACCACCGGATAAAGTTACCCAGGTTTTGAACAACCGGGCCCAGAACGTCAGGCCAGGGTTAATAAAATACATTTTCAAACTTGTCTTGTGAGTTGTGAAGTTTGTGCACAGAATAATTTTTTTTTTAAAAGTAGCATAATTTTGAAAAGCGAGCATAATTTGAGCATAATTTGGGCAAAAAACGAGCCACTAGCATAATATGCTAGTGGCTCTAATATGCCACTTTTACTAGCATAATCGGCAAAATGCCTACTGAAGCTTCACTCGCATTTGTCACATTTCATATGGTTTCAACTGAAATTTTGATGTGATGAGGACAGTAATATCTCTTCCAGAATACCAGGATCACAGGAAAAATCTAATGTGTATGAAAATGATATGAATCAGCCTGCTCAAGCGCCATGTTTAAACCTTAAATGAAGGGATTTACTTTTAGAAGAATGTTGCTCCATCGATCCAGTTGAGCCACACAGAACTTTAATAGATGTTGATTCCTTCACTGTTTGTTTAATTTTCTGTATGAAAAAAAGATTTAAGAAAAACCAACATTCTGCACTAAAGGCCAGCGGCTCTTGAAACAGATATTTTTCATCTCAAATAGCTCTGTTGAAAAACACGACAAAAAAGGTTTGCACATCCACAGATTCAGCCTCATCTTGATATATTGAATAAAGAAGAGAACAACACAAATTTAAAAGCGTATTCACTGATTTGTAGCTATTTGGTATGACTGGAAAGACACATGTTTATTTTGGAAATGTTACAATGATTGTTACGCTGCCAGACATTGATACTTAAGGGGTTTATTGGAAAAACTGAAAACTCAAAACTTTTAGTTTGTCAGAATCTGACAAAAGTACCAAAATGAAATATAATATTTCCAAGGTTACAAATTCAACAAGTTATTAATTTGATATTCAATATTGTTTTGATGAATGTTGGTTAGTAAAAGAAAAAGAGAAGAAAGTAAACTGGCACGGATGAGGCCTGAATATCTCTCATGTTTCTGGTAAAAAGTTCAGATTGAGTAGAAGCTTTGCCAAACTTTGGACTCGGTGTAACTTGAGGCCAATTAGAAAAAAAAACGACTCCATTGCTTCCTCTTTTGTGTTATTTTGTCTCTCCCTCAATCATTCCTCCTTTTCTTTATTCCTTCTTAAGCTTCCCACATCCAAACAAGTTCATCTGAATTCATGCTGTTTTCAATTATCCCATACTGTTGTATATGTAATTTTGTTTTTTTTGTCATTTAAACACACATTCGCCCCCCGGAGCGATCCAACACAAACATTATCTTTCACTGTTCGTCAGTGTTGAGCTGCACGTCAGTAGCTTTGGCTTCACTGCTTTGCTGAAGGGTGAATATATTTGCTTCCTCTTTTTTGTGCTCCCTCCAACCAGCCCCGCAGCTAGAGAGAAGGACCTGTTGCCCCCCCCTTCCCTGGAGCACCAGAACCCCCCAAGGCCTCGCAGCAAACCCCCCAGTATGAAGACGGCCCCCAGGAAGGAACCTCGCAGCGCCGCGACCTCAAACAATAACGCCGCCGCTCCACCAGCAGCTCTGCAGCAAGCGCCTGCGCCGGTCGCTACTGTGACTGTTAACCAGGTTAGAGATAAACCCCCCCCCCCCCCCCCCCCCCCCCATTCTGTGTTTTCACAATGGGTGCGTTTACATGGGAAGTTTAATTCCTTTTTAATTCAGAATTAAAGTTAAATCCATGTATGGTATTTACATGGTATTTTACATGGTATAAATACCATGTAAACACTTAATTCCATATGAAAATGTCAATTCCGAATTAAACTTAATTCCGAAGTAAGTGGCTGGTTTATTCCCATTTTAATTCCTGAATTAAATAATTCCGCGGTCATGTTAAACACTCATTCCTCTTTAAATTAATTCCCGTCTTTCTGCGCATGCTCGTTCTCTTGCCCGTCTGTCGCGATGACGCTTATATTCCGCGCTGGGCTTGTTTTCAAAACGGCAGCACGCAGTAAACGGTGTTCAAGAGCAGAGACGATTTATTTAATAAATAGCTTGGAGGAACTGGAAATAATTAAAAGAACAGATGGCAGGAAACATAAAAATTGTGAGCTTTTCAAAGCGGCCAGGTTAAATGAAGGAGGTTTCGCAGATAGAGACGCCACCCAGGTCAAAAATAAGTGAAATGTTGTTGCTAACCGAGTTAGCTAAGTTTGTTTTCTTCCGGTAGACGTAAAGACGTCCGCCCCCCCATCCAATCAGAACCCTTCCCAACCCCCAGACCTAAAGCGGAGTTGGATAAAGCCGAACTAACGTGTTTTCCATGTAAACCTTAATTCGGAATCACTATTTCCATGTAAACTCGAATTTTTTAATTCGGAATTATTTAATTCCTAATTTTAATTCCGAATTAAAAAACATCATGTAACCGCAGCCAACTGGGACTGCATGACTCATGCACCTCAGAGTAGTTTCCCATGTCTCATAAACATCTGGAGTTCAACACCAAGTCCAACACATGGGTGACAGATTGTCTGTGCAGTGACACGTGCACTTTAGATGACATTGTCAAAGTCTAATAACTTAAATACAACATAAATGTACTGTGACTTGACTATTGTGGTTCAGTACCGACCGTTTGGCTCAGAAATAAATCTCATAACAGGTTCTGATTTCTGACAAAGCATTTCTGCGTGACACACATCATTTTCTCTGCAGGCTGTGAGAGAAAAAGTCCCATCTGACATATTTTGCATGCCATTAGTTTGAGAAGAACGTTCCTGAAATAAATAAATAAATAAATCCGCCACAGAAACAAGTAAACAACTCATTAACAAAAGCCATCACTCGCGTTAAAGGCTGCGAAAACCAACAAACATTATTTTATAAACAGTATTGTATCTGAACCAGGAAGCCCTGCTGCTCTTCACCACCTTTCTGAACTTTAATCAATGTCCCAGGTGCCCGTCGTACCTGTCTGGGATAAATAAAATATAATTCCACTTTTACCAGGCAAGATTTAAAAGCAAAAAAATACTAAATATTGATTCAAGAAGGTTTTGAGGAGAATTAACAAAGGCCAATTATTTCAGGAATATTCATCTTAATATGCCCCCCCCCCCCTCCCCCCACCAAAAAAAATAATAAGAAGAAATTAATTAGCTGAATTCACACTGAATGTCACGTGTGATCCTCAAACAGAAGAGACTATTGTTTAAGAAACGAAAAACCTTTTTTAAAAAAAACAAAACACAACATCCATGCATTTTTACCATCCATGGTGGGTACTGGGAACACTGGGAACACTGGGGGCGTCTCGTTCTCTGCATCTGCCTCTGTTGTTAATGTTGCAGATAGTACAGAGTTGCCTTTGTTTTAATTGATTCATTGATTTCCTTAAATTAATCATAATCAGAGCTTCAATTTTAATTAGAAACAAGATAAAGTCAGAAATCCAATGCGTCTTTTAAAATATGTTTAGAGTGGCTAAAAAAAAGTGTGTGAAACATTTGGAATGAGCTATTTTTCCGTATTAATTCGACATAAAATGTAATAAACAGACACAATGTGCTTAAGCTAACATAGCAAACAATTATCTTTTTTTTGTGTTGAACGCGCCATTTAAATATTCACAGTGCTGGAGGAAAGATTACGTGATCGCTCGGAGTCAACCGTCCCTCGGCAGCAATGATGTCAATCAACAGACCAGCCGTGCACAAAGTTCAGGAGGGACGTTTGACCTTTCGTCTTTACAGGACGCTTCGTCTCACACACGTTTATGGGATGTCTGGTGCGAACGGCTCCCTTGAGGTCGTGTCTGAACTCTTTGAGGTTATGGTCTTGGGCTCCAAACGGGCCGCTCTGAAGCCCTTCTGTGGCGGATTAACTTCCACTGATTTAGGGTCGTTGTCCTGCTGCGTCACCCAGCTTCTACTAAACCTAATGCAACATCCTTACATTACCCTGTAGGATGTTTTTAAAAAACTAATAAAGTGGTCAAGCAAGCCCAAATCACGATGCTCCTTCCAACATACTTTACTGCTTAGATGAGGTTTTGTTTTATCAGACCACTAAACATTTTTGCGGTGGCACTGAGGATCGCCGAAGTCTCCTCTTAACTTTAGCAATGATGTTTTTTTCACGGAGAACAGGAGTTTCCTTCATGGTGTTCTGCCAAAGACACCCTGCCTGTTCAATGGCTTATATATGGTACGCTGACATCTTTAAGCCTTCAGCTGTTACTTGTAGGTTCTACGTTTCCACATCTAGGAAGGGAAGCCACAGTACTAAACTGTCTTTGTTAATAGAGAGTTTGGACTGATTGATGTCTAAACACTTTCAGATGTCTTCGTATCCCTCTCCGGCCTTAAACAGATCAGCTACACTTCATCGTATGTCTTCAGAGATCTTAAATTCAAATTCAAATTCAAAAATACTTTATTAATCCCCCAAGGGGGAAATTCAAGTTTCAGTACACCAGTCTGGTGTACTAGGGGAGCTGCTAGCATCCAGCGCTCCTTTTCATGCCAGGTCCCGTGGTCCGAGTGCTAACTCCAGGTAACAACCGTTAAAACAGTTAACAGCCGTTAGAACCAGTATATCTCCATAATGATGACAAGTGAGATATCTCCAGGTCAGAGGAGGAAACACCGATGAACCAGACCGTCTCCTCTGGGAAGACTGAGCTAGCCGCCGCTACGTCGGGGGCTCCCGTCCCGGCTCCGTGACGCTGCAGCCCGGATCCAGTGGCGGTAGTTGCCGCGGGTAGCAGTTCAGGGCTACTTAGCTTAGCTTTCCCGAACCGGCCTCCAGCGACACCGTCCATGTCCGCGGCGGCAGGTCTCCACCAGCCGCAAGAGGACCGATCCGCCCCCTGCAGACAGTATGTAGACATCCGACCACAGATCACCACAAACTGGGGACAAACTGGAGCGTCCAGCATCGCAGGGATACGTCCCGGAGCAGCAGCAAGTAGCGTCCATGCCAGGCGTCGTCCGGGCAACATTTCATTTTAGCAGATGCTACTTGCGACAAATTTCTTTTATAATCCAAAATAATGCAAAAAAGCAATTCATTCAAAGAGGTTCACATACTTTACTGTCGCTGTAGATCACTGTAGAGAGTATTTATGAAACATTGAAAAATAGAAAACAGACTGAGTGAAAGTAGCTGGTTCTGCAGACCGCTACAAGTTTTTGACACTGGAAGAAAGAAGAATAATTGTCAGGATGCTGAGATAATAAAGTAATTGCTGGAGCCTATGAGATAAATCTGAGGAGTAGGAGTCTGAAATGTTGGTTTATACCACATCATGCTAAAACTTTCATCCTAATAGAACAAACCTTACATTGCTTGTTCTTGTGTGTGAAAACCTTCCATGTTTGTGCAAAATAAAACGTTTGACTGTTGTTGAATGAACATGTTGACAACACAGCAATCAAACTTTAATGTGAGGATGCACTTTTAGGTTCTCTAAAATGTTAAAGATACATAGTCTTTTTTCAAACCGATCAACTGCATCTAAGAAATGATTAAAACTAGGAAAAGTTAATTTGCATGTGACTCGGACTGCTGCACTCAGTTCTGTGACTTGTGTACATTAAATATTAGTGACATTCAGAATTAGTCAGTCAAACATGTTTCATTTCACTTCACAGATTAGTAGAACAAACTGGCGACTCCTGCCGCCCAATTTACACGATATTATCACATGCACTGATGCACGGTGTCAGCTATGTTTTGATTATGTTTGTCTGGAGAAGGTCTTTTCAAAAGTGCATCAGTTCATGGCATAAAGGTCGGGTTATTTTCCTTTTGATGACGGTAGTTGTGTTCGCTTTTCAATTTAGGGAGTCAAGAAAATACAGGCCATGTGTGATATTTATGTGCATATGAATGAGTTGTTTATAAGTCTCTTTTCTCTCCCCTCTGTTTCTTTTTTTTTCTCATGGCTTCATTCATATATACTCATCAGGATAAAAGGAAACACAGAGGTCCCAACACCAGAATCACGCCGAAGTCCAGAGAATTCATCGAGACAGATTCCTCCTCCTCGTCATCAGAAAGCCATTCGGATGCTGAGGAAGCCTTGAAACTCTCTGCTCTGGCGCCGCAGACCTCACGTGCACAGACTCTGTCAAACACGCACATACACATGTCTCTTCCCTCGTGTCCGGACTCTTCTAGTAGCATGGGGAGTTTGGAAACATTTGGAGGGTCAAGGCTCCGCCTCAAAGATGGTAGCAGCGTGACCGCTAACGGTAGCAGCAGTAGTAACGGTAGCAGCGGCGGCGGTAGTAACGGCAGCGCGAGTAGCTGCAACTCCCTAAGCATTAGCAACATAAACAGCTCATTTGCTAATTCTGTCCCTGATCCCGGAGGGTCGGGAGGACAGATCAAGGACCTGGAGTCCATGTCACCACCTCCCAACGTGGCCGTTGAGGTCCCCGTCTCCCCGCTGAGGGAATACCACGAGGTCCAGAGTTTATGGGTGAAAATTGACTTAACTCTGCTCAGCAGGGTGCCTGGCCCGGATGTGGGGGAGAGATCCAGGGTGGCGATAGCCGAAAGAGATGACAGCGAAGGGAGAGACAGGGGCGCGACGGAGAGAGAAAGACAGAAGCTGATAAAAGGGGAGAGACAAGAAGACGAAAGTGAGCGATTAGTGCAGCACAGAGAGAGGCAAAGTGACAGAGAAAGACTATTAGACAGAGAGAGGCAAACGGACAGAGAGGACAGGGACAAATTTGGATTTGGGGAAAGGGAGAGAACAACGGCGAGAGATCGAGAGAAGATTTGCCAGGGTCTCGGGGTTCTGGAAAATCCCCCCGTGCAAGAGCAGAGTAATCCCAGGCCGGCTGGACGAGCAGAGAGAGGAGAAATGGGAAGTAAAAACCGAAGGCAAGCGTCTGCAAACATGGTCGTTCCAACAGAAAAACACACCAGCAAGAGCAAGAGGAAACACAAGGTGTGACTCCTGAAATCCTTTCATACCGTGTTACAGTATAAGATAGAATATAAGGCTATTATACCGTCTACAGAGGCTTTATACTTGTAGTTGGAGGCTACATCTCTGCCAGAGTCAGTTGCTGATCTAACCAGGATAAGTTGCCGCTGGTAACTGACAGTGGTGGCAAATGAGTCCACTCATGGGTGGTAACTTACGCATATAAGGCAGCTATCCAATAATCTACTGCCTTGGCCAGGCATTTTTTTTTTAGTGTATTACTGTTTTACTGTCTGACTGTATATATTCACAGCTGTGAATATTAGGGCTGGGCAACGATTAAAATTTTTAATCGCGATTAATCGCATTATTTCCCTGATTAATCACAATTAATCGCATTGTATACGCAAAATCAAATAATGAATTCAAAAGGAGTGTAAAGGTCACTTAGTGCCATAACATTTGCTGTTCAAACACTTTTAACATCAGCACTTGTCACTAACACATATTTAGTGTAAATCTCATCTAAAAAAAATGTAAAACAAAATAAAGCTTATTGCCACTGCCAGGGCATTAATGTCATCCGGTTTTTATAAAAATAAAAAAAGGCAACAAACAAAATCCAACAAAATTATTGTGTCTCAGCACAATCAGAACATTAAAACAGGTAATTTCTGAGGTAACAGCAGAAACTTTTAACTTGTCAGTTGTTACAAATAACCTTGTTTCTGTTGAATCCTCCGTCTGGGAGAACTTTAAAATGAAAATGTACATGTTAAAGTTCTGTAACTTTACAATCCGTGTATCATTCATTCTTTCTATCTTTAATTGTCAATCAAAAATTTTTAAAAAAAGTGACTTTTCATGACGTTTTTCATTTTAATCTAGCACAAAAAAAATGCCTGTTTTTTTAATATATATTTCAATTTTAGACTTGGATCAAAAATACAAAATGAAAAAACAGACCACAGAACTGAATTTGTTTTATAATCAAGGACTGGACTTTCTGTTGTCATTTCACATCTGTGCCACTAGATGGAGCCGCACTGCAGTAACCAGCTAGAGAACAGCAGGACAGTGAACACATGGAGCAGATCTGATGGAACATGGAGGAATGACATGAAATTTTTGTTGCAGTCCAGATTTTTTTTTTTTTCAGACAGAATTGTTAATATTGCTACCTGAGTTGCTACCTGAACTGTAAAGTTCATGGATTTTTACCGTCTTCCATGTCCGTTTTTAGCTTTACCTGCCAATTCTTTTCCGGTTCCGCAGCAGCCAGTAACAGACTTTTCAAAACAAAAGCATGTGAGCAACATGCGTTAACGCACGATAAAATAAATGTCGACGTTAATAAATTAATGCGTTAACACGATAATAACGCGTTAACTTGCCCAGCCCCAGTGAGTATATATTCATGCTTACTTCCATAATTTGGCAAATCCTTTTCTTTAAGTCAGATATATATGGAATTTGATTCTGCAGCAGATAGTATGCATCAGTGAGCATGGGTATGTCCTTCACCAACCCTCTTTGACAGTCTGATCAGACATATTTTATTGACACCTGAAACCCTGGTTCTGTCAGAGAAGACTGAAATGTTTTCGTGCTGTGCTGTAGTGTATGTAAATGAATTTGTGGTAGTTGTGCTGTGATGCTGATCAGCACGTAATTTTACAAGCCTTTTGCATTCTATTAACCAAATCAGTAAACAGGTTTTTAAGTAGGTTGTGTCAGCCTAAAGATGCTAATGGCTATCCTCGCTAAGGCGACTGATGATCTAGTTGGTGGTGAAGAGTGAATTGCAGGTGTTATTGCCCAGATCAAATGAATAGTTGCCACCACTGGTTCTTCACTTACCAGCATCAAATATCTTTGGTCAGCTGACATGTACATAGTCTCTTCTGACTGCTCAACAATCCCTGTTACCGTGCCATACTTTTCACTCCTCAGCTATTCTTTTATTTGTCCATGTTTCTCCCTTTAATCTTTTTGTCTTCTGCCCTTCCAGTTGGACCACGGAGAATCATCAGTTAAGTGTAATAAGAAGCTACGTTTGGACAAAGACTGTTTGCTACTTCCGCCGTGCATCTCTCCAATACACAACCACAAGAACAGCTCCACAGAGTAAGCATTCATAGTGGCCTTCAACACGTGTACCAGATGCATTCTGGGAAATGACAAAGACGTAAAAGTCTGAAAGAGTATGAAGAGATTTTGTCATGATATCCATGAGCTAGATATCAAAATAAGGAAGTTACTATACTGATACTAATCCACTAAAAGGAGGCCAAGCAGCTTCACCATACAAGGTAAAAGTGCCTTGAGTGGTTCCGGACTAGAAAAGAGCGATATAAGTATAGCGTTCTTGTATCATCAATCATTCACAATTACTTTAACACCATTTTGACAGGTTTAAACAACTCAAAAATCTTTACAGATGCAGTGAGAAGTTTAATGCCACAGCATTAAAAATGAAAATCTAATTTTCTTGGTGTCAACTAATAGTCCCGCCAAATGATCTGAGAGACCTTTCTGGATCCTGGATTGTGGTGTCGAACGTCTTCAGACACCAGATAAAGTCTTCACCTTGGCAGAGCAGTTTCTTTGTTCCTTGTTTCAAACAAGGAGACGTGGAGCAAATTATTGAGCCAGTAGTGTATCCAAATCATGTCAAGAAATTAGACAGTTAACCTTTATTAAAAAAAAAAAAAAAAGATAAACAAAAAAAGGCATAGGATCTATGCAATTACTGTCAACTGTGAGAGGCCTCACTTAGTCTTTCAGCCTCTCGCCACCAAACATGAAATCATGGAGGGACTGGCACAGACACAAGTAGAGATGATCAGGAAAAACAAACTGTGAATTTCAGCTCTCTGTGTGAATTATTTAAAAACAGACTGTTGCCATAAATAAGCCTCCAGGTGACAGCTACAGAGGAAATATTTTTATAGCAGCTGAGCATCATCAAATGTGTGTGTGTCGGGGGGGTGGGGGGGGTATCAGGGTGACCTGGAGTTGAACCAGTGACACTGTTGCTTCAGCGTTGCTTCTGTTTCTAATCCTGGAGGCTTTTTGCAGAAACTGAACAGGGTGATGTGATCGTCCGGCTCAGACCCAACTTTAAAATTCTTGTGACTTTAGACCCGTGTTACCCAGCTCTGTTAATCACTCAGGACATTTGACAGCAGATAATTTGCAATGACTTATATGTACCTTATTACTGAGTTGTTAAGCTTTGGCTTGAAATTTAATTAAGATCCATAAATAGATGATCTTTGTCCTCTTTTGCTGTAAAAATATTTCTGTGGCTTATTAGTTTATTAATCTAATATTAACACTTCGACTGTCTTAAGGAGAAATCAAAGCTTGTTCTATCGGTCGCGGGACGCCGTGGGGTGGGTCGCGAAATGATTTCCATAAATCTTTTTTTTTATATATATATATATAAATCTAATAAATTAAAAAAAAATAAAATACAGAAAAATTCAGCCATAGTTGTAAAAATTATGAAACATGGTAGTTAAAATTAAAATAAAACTACAGATTTTCTTCCTGAGGTGATTAAGACAGATTAACATAGCATCATTTGCAGGTGTCAGGTTACGGCTCCACAGTAAACATCACAAAGCGGATGCTTTAATACCATTAACCATTAAAGTAATGTTAAAGTTAAGTTTGCACATGACAGTAATACTGTGCACTCATGTTACATAGATATTATTTTGACTGAGGTATTCTGCTTTTATCAAACAGTAAGTTTCTATATGTAAAATCATAACAGGCTGCTCTGTTCTTTTGTGTTGTCGTTAAGCCCATGTTTGTGCGTATGGCCTGTGCGCACATTTTATTTTTTCAGTCACATCCGGGGATAGTGGGGGTCGCCAGTCTCTGGCACCGTTATTTTGGGGGTCGCGGGTTGAAAAGTTTGGGAACCCCTGCGTTACAGTGACGTGCGGTGAGATTCATGGCTGGTGAGGCACTGACTTCATCAGTCAGATTTACAAGCATATGAACCCTCCAGAACAACTTATTCACCATTTCATTGGCAGCAGTTAACTGTTTATGTTTAAAACCTCCTCTCGTCATTCACATATAAATGCTTTACACATACAAACTGTAGCGCACAAAAAAGCACATTTAATTAAAAAAAAAAAAGTTATTATGGTCTTACCCTTACTTATAAATGAAGTCCATGCGCCGCTCCTTCTGCAGAATAAGTGACAGCGCTTGCTGTCACTTATTCTGCAGCCAATGTGTCGCAAGAAGAATCCCTGTGCTCACTAGTGCCCCCTAACGTGAGGCAGGAGAAGTGCGTGCCTCACCCCGAGCCTCTTCTCAGCCGTTTTATGATCACGCCGGCACAAGAAAACACATTACACACATATAGTTGCTGTTCATTATATAAATCAGCTAAACTATGGAAACTTATTTCATATAGCAAACATGTTTGAACATTTTAATAGTGACATACAAAGAGACGGCGATCTGGTCTCACTACATAGCATGGCAGCACAGTTAGCCGAGTCATTGCGCAATCCATGGTGAGGCTCAGCGGGGTGCTGCCTCACCGCCCGCATCTTCTCAGTATTTGAATGGTAAATGTGAAAATTTGGCGATTTTGAATAAAAAATAATCTAAAAATGGTGAAGTTAAATGGAAAATTACTTTATAGTACAAATCAATTGATAAATATAATTTTTTTTTTTTTTCATTTCTTTCTTTCCATGATGGCAGGTGAGGCACGGCCTCCCCTGCCTCACCTGACCGCACGTCACTGATACGTTATTTTGAGTTTATAACCCAACAGTTAAATGGATTGTAAGTGAAAACAAACGCAGTTCAACACCAAGTCACAAAACTGTTTTACATGAACCCAGTTTGTTGTCTTGATGTGATGTAAGAGATACAGTGTAGAAATCCACAAAAAAGTTCACTGAACCTACTGTAATATTTTTGAGGTCTTAATTGTTTTAGATGGTGAGAATTTGCTCATCTATGCCCCTGAACAGGAGCAACCCAACTACCACAGAATATGACGTGGAAGGGTCGTCCGGGGCTTTGCCGACATGTGCTCCTCTCTGCTGTGGCTTCCTCCAGTTATTCCAGTTACCACTGGTGTCACAGCCAGTGTTGATCTGTTCTTTGCTGAATTGACAGGAACATTTCCTGAAAGGTTCAGCTTGTCGATATTCTTCCCTGTTTTGTCCTCACCATGTTCAAAGTGGGCCACTCTCAAACTCTCCCAGTTTGGGGGTTACAGCCTTCATTTTACACAGCTTTCTGTTTTCTCCAACCCTTGGAACTTTTCCAGCTTCTTGTTTATTATCTCCTTGAAGGTGCCGTTGTTGGGATTGTTACATCGATCACCTTTGCTGAGTTTGTTGTTTGTTGACCAACAAAATATCCTCCAACCCATACACAGCACAGGTGGTCTTGTACGCTATTCCAGCAACTTGGTTCTGGTTTTCCATGTCTGCCATACCTGCCTGCACCTGAGGTCTTATCTAGTGGTAGACCCCATTTGACCCGGGATTATTTTGTTCTTGTGCTCAGGGCCTTTTAGGGCTGAAATGAGTAGAACTTCAGTGCTATCTTTCAGACCAGCTTCTTCTAATAACTGGTTGGACTTCTCCATCAGCCACTCCTTCGGTCTACCAGCGGTTCATGCTAGCAGGGACTTGTCCTTCCATGATAGTTCCTCCTTATTCTTCTCATCCTCTTCAGCTTTCAGCTGCCTGAGACATTCAATAAGCAGTTCGTCTTCACTTTAGCAGCACTGCTAAAGTGAAGATGCTAAAGTGAAGACTGCTAAGACTAGTCGTCAGATTTACATGCAGTAAAGATGAAGATGAATTTTGAAATTTCTTATATAAAGAAAAACAGAACAAGTTATTTAAAGAGCACACATGTTTACTGTTGCAGTCAAACAGTTGCTCTTTTGGGGGAAGTATTTGTTGAGGAATTGTAAATGTATTAGAGCTGAATATATAGATACACAGCAGTTGTTTTATTCGAAGAGTCTCTAGATTTCTCAGCTAACTTTGCTTAAACCATGACCTTCTTTGCACACACACACATACAAACACACAACACTATTACTACCACCCTCTTAATGATTGACACACAAAAATACAAGCAAATTAGCATTGCTATGCGCACAAACAACCGTTGCTATAATTATGCTGCACACAGGCACAAAAGCACACACATACTCACTATTCACACACTCTTTCTACAGCAACTAATTAGTCTTTGTCTCCCTGATTTTGTATATTATCTCTAATGTCGGCGCCTGGGGCCTTGTTCTGTGAGCTCAGCAACTTTCCAGCTGCCTCAAACCCCCCGAGTTTTCAGGGAGAGGAAAACATAAAAATATTATCTCTCCTGTTACAAACAATATGACTCAGAAGAGCTGCAACGAGGCAGCTGAGGGAGTCATCATCAATGTGCTACGAGTGAAGGCAGAATTACAATTTTAGAAGGAAAGTATCATTAAGAAACTGCAAAAGACATTTTTCCAAAATCTTTGCTTCCCCGGCTTAGACAGCCTTGTCGTTGGTTTTAGTTTTAGTGAAAATGTGAGCAAGGAGAGAACTTCGTTTCCTTCCGCTCAGCTCCCACAGGAGTTTCCTCACCCTGGAAGATGCTCCATAAGTAGCATTTTGTAATTGTCACAGGAGGAAAAAAAGGATGCAAGGAAGCATAAATTACTTTAATGAAAAGCAACCTTGGCCTCTTTGGGCTGTTTTTTTTTTCTTTTTTCTTTTAATTCCTCAGCTCTAACTGGTCTAGTCCGCATCACTTGAATGCTAACTTATGTGTCAATGTCTCTTGATGTAATCATTAAAAGAAAAAATGTTGTGTAACTTGAAAAGATATTACTTAACTGGGAGACAGACCAGTCTACATAAAGTGTGTGTCGCCAACAGTGGGTCAACGAAGCTGGGGAAAGCTAGCTCAGAGCAGGCGGCAGTTGTTTACCATGAAAAATGGAGGCAGAGTAGCAAGCAGACGCCCATCTTTTTTTATTATTATTATTATCATTATCATTATTATTATTATTAAGCCTTTATTTAACCAGGTCGGTCCCGTTGAGGTACAATGACCTCTTTTCCAAGAGAAGCCAAAAACAGTTACGAGACAATGGCAAATAAACACAAACATACAAATCCACTTGTGCATTAAATACAATAAAATGGTAAAAATAATAAAATTAAAGGTTTTCAGTTAAAACAAGTGCAATTTTGGTGTGAAGCAGCTTCAAGGTTTCTAATAAAATTCTTAAAAGTTCCAAGACCGACAAGTTCTTTCAAGTGCAGCGTGTTCTGCAGAGAGTTCCAGGAAGCAGGAGCAGAGTACTTGAAACTGTGTTTCCCTAACACAGAGCCAACTTTGGGCACTTTTAGTAAATAAAAATCGTTGGAATGGTAGGCCATCTGGACCCTGGCGGTCTGTGTCCAAGAAGCAAGAGAAGCAAGAGTAAAGAATTTTGAGAGAAACCATGCTGCGAGTACATCATGTGGCTGGTTGTTCCAAATCCTCCGGTCTCTACCTACAATCTGCCTACAGAGACAAACTAAAACAATGTCATTTTACACATTATACAAATTGATCTTGCGTTTTCATTTTTGTACCTTTGTGTGTGTTCAGGAGCTCTCTAAATAGGAAGCAGGCGCGGCGACATGATGAGAAACTGCTTCCACCTCTGCTGTCCCCCCTCTCCGACGAACCCCCGCGTAAAGCAGCCTGCGACGGCGGTTCCTCCCTTAGCCAGGAGGGCGGCGCTCCTGCCAGGATTCCCTGCTGCACATCCTCTACTTCCACCTCATCTTCCACTCACAGACACAGGCGAGGTGAAGGAAAAGCTTCATCGTATGTGAGGAACGGCAATGTGAGTGCTTACACACTTCTACAGGCACATTAGTTCTTTGGATAAGGACTTGGTAAAACAGATTAGCCTGTAATGAAAACAAAGGTGGGCCGTGGACCAGTTGTAGTACTGTAACCCAGCTGGCCGAACCACCGTGGGTGATGGACCAACAACTACCAACAACAAAATACTAACACATGTTCCATACCCTCATGCTACAGGAAATGGATTCCCATGGCGATAAACCCTGTGGAGAAGGTTACCATCCCAGCAATCACTCAGACTCAGAGGCGTGGTCGGAGACTCTAATGGACCCCGCAGAACCTCGCAGGCCTAGACTGACATTTAGTGACACGTATGTAGAAATCCACTGTCTTGTTTACTAATAATAATCAAACAACTGTTTTTAAAAATATGTTATCTAAATATCCAAAATCCAAGCATTCATGAATTAAAAGTACCACTTTCAGTAGACCGGTGGCTGATTCGTATGGAGCCCCGTTTGGGTCATAATTCAATGAATAAATGAGTGTCTATTATTATGAAATACAGTCGTTTATTATTATGAAATATTTCCCATTATTATGATAATGGTTTCGTTTTTCATAAGAATGAGCTTTTACATAATAATGGCTTTGTTTTTCATAAGAATGATTTGTGTGTCAATCACAGCAGAGAGGGCGGAGTCATTTATGTGATTGGCTGCTCCTTCATTCAGGCATAAGCAACAGAACAGTGAATATTGATAGTGGCATCATCAACAGTAACATTTTCAAAGGCCTCTATCATCCCGACCATTTCGAAAACCTCATCAAATCGGGTCAAAATAGTATCGCCTGATAAATGATCATTTTCGATATTGTCTGCTAACCTGGTCAAGGTTTCCCGTAGCTCAGTCCAAGCTGCCATAGCTACAATCGGACTAGGAGCGCACCTAGTCCGATTGTAGCTCAGTCCCCCGCTGCTAACGGGACCTCACAGCCAAAACTAGTCGATGTCAGAGCGTAGAATGGAGAAGGATCAGCCAATGAGCGTGCAGGTTAGGCTTGGGCGGTATCCAAATTTTGATACCGTCAAACTTCTCTCACATTTTACCAGGGTATACCGTATTACCGCGACTATTAAGGCGAACAAACACCACCGGCGGACGCCGCCCGTCAAAACAGCCGTCCCCATTATGTGCCCCGCCACGGGACTTTACGCCTGAAAAAAAGGCGAGTTTACCTCGAAACAGCAGTTCAGTGCTTCAATATAATGTTGGCTCAACTACAGTTGTTATTTATTTGTGTATTTCTTGCTTTTCACTGTAGTTTTAACTGTTCCTTCTGCCTGCAGCTTGTCTCCTGCAGCGCTGAAACGCGCTTTACAGTAAAGTGTCTGATGCGGGACGTTTTACTTCCTATAAATTCTTCAACATAAAAGTCCAACATTATTAGTTTCATTAGAAGCTTTTATTTTGAAGCAGCAAGCTCAGGAAGTGTTGTTTTCATAGTTAGTACCTTAACAGGACGAGTCAAACGGGCGAGCGAGTCAGCTGCGAGCGAACATGAATAAACGGTAAAATAAAGCAGAACACACAGCGATACAGGAGAGAAACTAAACTTTAAACCACAGAAATCATTCATTGCATTTTTAAGACGGTATTGAAACTGATACCACTGCTATTTTTGAATACCGGAAGTATACGGTATTACCGTAATACCGCCCAAGCCTAGTGCAGGTCAACCACTGGTCCCGCCCACTGGCAAAATGTCATTGTTATGTAATACCTCATTCTTATGAAAAATGAAGCAATTATGTAAAAACTCAATCTTAGATTAAAAAAAAAGCCATTCTGAAATAAACTATTATGCATTAAACTAAGATTAAATAACAATAAAAATATATTTCATAATATTTACATTTATTCATAATAATCGGAAACATTTCATAATAATGGATACGTATTTCATAATAATAGACTCATTTATTCATTGAATTATGACCCAAATGGGGCTCCATAGATTCGGGGACAGTGAACTGACCTGATCCCTCATAGATTCAATGTACTTTCTGAACCTTTAACTGTTAATGAAACTTGGTCACACATAACAAGATAATTTGGGTCTATTCTGACTGTTCTCCCCTTTTGACGATCCTACATAGAGTCCAGATTGTCTTCATCATTCTTCAAATTATCTTATCAGGAGAGTAACATCTCTTTTTTTCAAAGGCTAAAAACAAAATACATAAATTTGTGACATTTCTGATTAATTTTGCTCACCTTCAGTTCAGCCCGGCAGGGTTATAATAGTTTTGGATTTTCCATTAGTTTTAGTTTTTATTTAGTTTTTAGTTTAGTTTTTCCAAATTCAGTTAGTTTTAATTCATTTTTAGAGCAGTTTTGCTAGTTTTTATTTGTTTTTGTTTTGAATTACTTAGTTTTAGTTTAGTTTTTATTAGTTTCAGTGTTCTGGTTCGAGTGAAGCACTGAACTTTTTGAAGGCTATCGAATCACATAGTCGTGTTTACATTCTGGTCTCAATAAACATATTTATCAATGCGTCTTCCCTCTTGTGGTGTTCCTGCGTATTTACTGACCAGCAGCTATCTGGTCTCCATGGAAACAGTCCATTATAGTTGCTGTTTTGTTTCTCCCGTTCCTTCCCAACGCTGACTGGTCTGCAGCTGTAGCTTCTCTTTCCAGGGGGCTAGCTTAGGCTAGCTTATCCAGCTAGTCTTGGTTAGCCTTCTTTCCAGGGGGCTAGCTTAGGCTAGCTTATCCAGGTAGTCTTGGTTAGCCTTCTTTCCAGGGGGCTAGCTTAGGCTAGCTTATCCAGCTTGTCTTGGTTAGCCTTCTTTTCCAGGGGGCTAGCTTAGGCTAGCTTATCCAGCTAGTCTTGGTTAGCCTTCTTGTGCGAGCTTTTTCAAATGGACTTTCAGATTCGTGGGTTTTTTTCTCCTTCAGAAGTATTCCACACATTGTATCACCTGCTTCTACAACAAGGCACTTATTTTTATCGTTAACACAGTCATAGTCAAAGAAATCCCAAATAGGACTGTGCCGCTTTCTCTCAACTTTTGCCGCAGCCATCACTGCTGATCTTTGTTTTTTTTTCTTTTTTTTGCGGTTGTTGTTGTACGGCGGAGAAAGTTAATAGATTTCAAACGTTTATGAGGAAAAAAAATTACAAACACGAAAACGAAGGACATTCTTGACATTATTATAGTTTAATTTTAGTTTGTTTTATAAACACATAATACAGTTTCAGTTAGTTATATATATTTTTTTTAAACTCTCGTTTTTATTTTATTTAAGTTAACGGAAATGTTTTTCAATTCTAGTTTTCATTATTTCGTTCGTTTTCATTAACGATAATAACCTTGCAGCCCGGTGGTATCAGGGGACGAGGGTGGTTCTGCCCACCCAGTCTTAAAGTTCTGATTGGATGGCTACATTTTCATATTGATCACCACAGTTCAAAGTTGTTGAGGTTTTTGTTGTTGGTGTTGTTGTTTGTTTGTTTGTTTTTCAATTTCGAACTTCTGATAAAGTGGGCAGATCACAGCCCGCCTCCTTAGTCACCCACGGACTGTTTATTTCCCACAATGCACCAGGAACAGTCGATTTATGAGTCATGGTACTTTTAGCTCCACAGGCTTCTCTTTAGATTTGAGAAAGCACCAAACATCATTTATTTTTCCTGTGCAGCAGCTAACGAAGCCTCATAGTTAAAGGGTGTCAGACTCTATTTTATCCTTTTATTCATCAGCGTTATTGTTTTTTTTTAATATTATTCTTGTGCTTGTTTCTCTTTTAATATCCTTCCCTCTGGATTAACTTCTCTTTTCTTGGACATTTTTGTCCAAACCCATCACTCACCCAGCCAATATTCAACATCCAGCGTTTTATCTGTGGGTCCATCTGAGGTATAAATGAGGTCCTATATCAGATGGTCCACTGGTTTCATACTGGTTCATGTGGATTGTCCACTTGGGTTTTCTTAAGTTGTTAGCTCAAGTAGAACCCAGATGAAACATCTATTTTGGGCCCATTCATCATCCATAAATCTGAGCAGATGTGAGCAGATGGTTCAACAGGAAACCCATGACTAATCCCATGTGTGACCCCATTCTTCAGCCTATTTATATCTCAAATGGACCCCTCATACAAATATTGGCGGAGCAGGTCATTTCTTTGCGCCTTCAGTATCTTGTGAGGGCTCCTCCCTGTTGCTGACTTTAGCTTCTGATCCGACAGAGACCAAAAGGTCCATTCCACTGTTTTCAGAGCACTGCAGCCATCTTAGACCAGGTCCCTGTCAAAAACCAACAAAATCAAACTGCTCAAACTTGGATTAAGTTATCTCTTAGGTAGTAGAGACTAAATAAAACACAATCTGTGACTCAGAAAACATTTTATTCTATTTGTGAAAGAGGGCGTTCCTGTGTTCATTCGCATAAAGTGTGCTAAAGCAGGGAAACATCTTATACATGCAGCAGAGCAGCCCTTCAGGACTGGAGATGCTGTAGTTTATGTAAAACATAGTTCTTGGATTATGAAGCCTTCCAACTCTCTGAAGTAGCTATTTTCCTTTCTGCCAAATCAAAAGTCAACTCCAGATTCTTTAACAATCTTAATGTTTGAAGATGTTTCTGAGAAAGGAACAAAATTATGAACAAGTATTTTATAACACCGTGAATCGTGGATGATGGATGTTGTAGATTTGAAGTAATGTTTGATGGTGAGAGATTTTGCAAAATAATCCTTGATCTATGAACACAGGATTTAATATACAGTCATGGAAAAAATGATTAGACCACCCTTGTTTTCTTCAGTTTCTTGTTCATTTTAATGCCTGGTACAACTAAAGGTACATTTGTTTGGACAAACTTAACGATAACCACAAAGATTGCTCATAAGAGTTTTATTTAAGAGCTGATATCTTACCATTTTCCATGGTTTTCTTGATTATAACCTAAATCACTTAAGTTTTTACATCAATAGCTATGGTGTTGTACTGCCAAAAACACTGCTTTTATGCATTCAGTGTTTTCTTTTCTGTCTGTTTTAGTCACATGATGACGTTTAGTGGTACCAGGTATTAAAATGAACAAGAAAGTGAAGAAAAAATGTGGTCTAATAATTTTTTCCATGACTGTATTTCTTTAATCAAGGTATTCTTGTGTATTTTGTGTTGTCTGGGTCATATTACAACAGTCCACAGTCTACAGGAACAAACATAATACTTTTTTTCTTTTTAACTGTCGCATGTGGTTTCTCACATTTTGAAAATGTTTTAAGATTGTAAAAGTATTTCCGTTTGCCAGCCGTAAACTACAAACTCCTGTTCTATCAGAAGTTTCATGTTTCTGGGCCGACCCGGTAGCGCAGTGGTTAATAAAGGCCACTACTTCCACAAAGAAAGTGTCTTTTTGAGAGCCATAAATAAAACAATGATTATTTAAATGAATGTTTGGTAACAATGAAATCAAACTGCACTCAAGTTCACTCAGAAATACTCAGGTTTAAGACAAACTTTAGACCTAAAACTCGACTTGGATTTTGGATTTTTAGAATCTCAAATACAATCTGTTTTCTAATCTTAACACAAATTATTTTGTTTTATTCCAAGTAAAGAACCACAGGGAGTATGTTTTAGGTATTTTAGGAGATAGAAAAAAGCTACAACTATATCAGCATTAGTCCTTTTATGTTGAGACCTAAATAGATGATACATCGTCTTACTTATTTTGCCCCAATAGGCCTCTGCCTTATTCATAAAAACCTGTTTAGTTGTCAGACTAAGGTTATACTTGGCCTGAGGTGTGAATACATATGTGAGAAACTGTGCGTGACTCACTGCAAGCTGCTTGTAGCGAGCCGTGCATGTTGGATGTTTTTACCTTTTTGTTAGTTATTGTTTAGCGACATGTCAGTGCTCTTCATGTGTTTTTTTTCTGTTTCCAGGGTCCACAGTGCAGACTACTACATGCAGGAAGCAAAGAGACTGAAGCACAAGGCTGATGCTTTGGTAAGATGTTGTCTTGTTCAACACTTCACTGAAAATCAATAAGTGAAATTTGTACATTCACTCCTCTGCACTTGAGCACATAAAGCACATAAGGCACACAGACAGCAGAAAGAATGAGTTCAAAATACACAATATTAACATCTAGTGTCTCGACAGTAATTATAAGTGCAGGGGTAGTCTCTGTAGAAAATGAAAATCCATTTTGTATCAAGGACTGGACTGTATAATTTGTGTTATTTATTGCACCATTTGTCTCTAAGAGAAGATTGCATTCAAGGACTGATGATGTCAATGCAAGATTATACAATATCCGAAGAATTATCGGATCCTCCCCACACAATGATATGAGATTTATTTAACTTGTTATGTATCTTGTGTTTATGCAATGTTTTCTCATTGAAATTTATCTGGGTGATTTGTTAACATCTTAGTGGATTGATTTGAATTACTTTAAAAAGAGAATTGTTGAAAAATGAAAAAGTGGAGATTTCTGGTCTTTCAAACAGGACAAACAGGGGGAAGCTCATAGTCGGAGTACATCATAAAAACGTGTCAATTTATTTATCCACAGTGACTGAGTCAACAATGTTAGCAGCATCGTCAGCCATCATGGGTAGCCTAATGCTAGCTGGTCACTCAGACCTAGCCAAATATGACTGACTGCACTATTAAACAAAAGGTTATTAAAACTAGAAGAATGGAACAAGAAAATGTGAATTATTTAAAATACAAACAATGATATATAGTGTATCTGATTTGTTTATAGTGTTAAAAAAAAATTAAGTATTTCATGTAGAAATGCCAACAAAATGTCGCCGCTTGTCATTTGACTTCGCATGCAAAATCCACGAAGTCCATGCAGTCCCAGAGACGCTCGGCTTCTACGGGGAAACGCATCGACCAGAAAGTGGTTTAGGAATGTACAGACAAGTTAACTACTTTACTGGTGAAGAAGTAGCTGATTCTGAATCAACTCGTCTTCGTCTTTGTCGTGTTCTGACATATTTATAGTCAATTAAACGTTAACACGGCAGCACGGTGGATTAGTGGTTAGCACTGTTGCCTCACAGCTAGAAGGTTCCTGGTTCAAACCTCAGCAGGGGCCTTTCTGTGCTTCCGTGGGTTTCCTCCGGGTCCTCCGGGTACTCCGGAGGTTGTTTGTCTATGTGTGGCCCGGAGATGGACTGGTGACCTGTACAGGTGTACCCCTGCCTTTTACCTGAAAAGAAAGGGTGGGATAGGCTCCAGCAGATCCCTGTGACCCTGCAGAGATGATGGATGGAAATGTTAATACAACTGCACATATTAGTTCATTTATTTTTTTGACATTAAAGGGCAGGGAGACTTGCAGTCTCGGAGGAATCCCCTCTGATACTGATCTACTACTATTAGTTGATAAAGATACATTAGTTTGTTCTGTAACATCCAGTATTTGCTGCAGCTATAGCAGCAGATTTTTTAACATTTGTGATTCGTCCACCTGCAATAAAATATTTAAGATAATGAATTCATGATGTGTTTGCAGGATAGATTTCTTTTAAGGGTATGTGAATTTGATTTATTGCAGCAACAGCATCAAAAATGTTGGTGGAAAAGTTTCTTCATTTGTGATTCTCCAAACAGACTTTGCTCACAATTAGGAATTCATAAAGAGGTCATTGTAGTGTTTCTGAGAGAGAGAACAAAAAAATAATAATAATAAAAAATACAAGTTTGCAACTCCTAAAGCGTTTTTCTCTGTGACTTTAACTTTTATGATAAACGTGTGCAACAATGCTCTGCAACTTAACAAACTGCACATTCACTGATGCTTAGTTGTTTTGTTCTAATAATACCTTCAGTATAATTTACCGTTCTCTAAAAACCCAAAGATTTATCATTTACATTACTACCACATCCCTCCCAGTCTCTCAGTTTTAGCTCATAAAATTCTGGAGCCACCTACGATCAACTCTCCACTGGAAAACACTCATTAAAATGCAGGTGTTTGATGAAAACTAAATTACCGTGAAGGTCCTCTCGTAAACAACTGGACTTCCCACCCTTGTAATTTCTGCCTTTTTGATCTGCAGCCTCGCACACTTACAGGGCCGCTGTGATTTAACCAGCATTGCTTTAAAGGATCTCAGGTTTTCAGCGTTCGAGAGCTGCCGATGTGTGAAGCAGCTGAGTGTAACTTAAAGAGAGTAACAGATCAGCGGTTCGACTGCAGGGATGTGAAGGAGATGAAGATCTGCTCATCTGTACTCACCCGTTCTGCTGAAGTGACCTTGAGCAAGATCAGTGATATGACCTCTGACCCCCTGAGAGAGCATGATGTTTATGAAGATGTAACTCCTGATCATTGATGCAGCACTTCTGAATTTCATTTTGACCAATGAAGTCTGCCTAAAAAAGATGAATCTTTGGCAGCAGGTTACAGCTGAACCTTACACTATTTTTCAAAATAAATAACCAGAGGAGAGCAGTTTGCTTGGACGGGGTCAGATGAAGCTGACCTGTAGCTAGTTTTGCCTGAGGCCACTTTCAGCTCGCTGCCAGAACTCACCGTCGTCAAAAAGACCAGCTTTGAATGATGGAAGCTTTGATGTTGTTTTTTTGTAACTAAAATGAACTTACTCTTCGGTCAAGGAACTAAACATTTGCTTACATTTTGGTCTCATAACTGTGGACAGATGAGTAATGAACGTCTCTTTGATGCAGGTACGCCATGAGGTTGAAGAACTTCACCAGCCATTCAGCCTCCACCTTTGAGAAGAGACTCGCTGTGTTGTGGTACGCTTCTCCTCTGTTGTCTATGTTTGTGTTTGTGTGACTTTCTGTTGTCTCATCATTAACTGGATCATAATTGTATGGGACATCAACCAACACTGGTTTCTTCTGGAAATGGAAATCCAAATTGCAGTCCCCTAAGTTTGAAATCATTTTAGATCAGGGGTGTCCAGACCTCGACATGTCTGAGATGTTTCCCAGACACAACACAACTGATTCTAATGGATGGATCACCATCATCCATCATTCTCATCATCCAGGTCTGCACATGTCTGTTAACGACTCATTCATTTATATCAGGTAGCTGATTCGACATCTAAGACTTGCAGGACAAAGGACCTCGAGAACTAGAGTTGGACACCCCTGTTTTAGAACGTTAAGATTAGGATTTATGTTAGTGGGTTACGATTACGATTACATTATGATTATGCTTTAGAAAAGGAATAGGGCTAAGCATTCAGTTGTGATGGTTAATGTGATGGTTACGTGTAATGGAAATGGAATGTTCCTAAAGATATTGAGCCAAAATATCTATATATATATATATATATATATATATATATTAGGGGTGCAACGGTACAGGTGGCTCAAGGTACGGTAAGTACCGCGGTTTTTGTGTCACGGTTTCGGTACAGATTCGGTACAGTTTCAGACCACCCGCTACCCTAGTTTGCGGAAAGCGCAACTCGCATGTTAATGCGTAAAAGAGCGTGTCCAAATGGCATAAATGTGCGTCCACCTGGTCACATGTGGACGTGCACAAACGGCTCTACCTCTCGATTACGCGTCACCGTATTACTGTCAGACGTTTTTATTCTCTTGAGGTCAGAGGATGTCTGGTCAGCAGTTGTGGTGGATTGTGGGAATAGTCACGGCCAGACACGTCAGTCTGTACAGCTGTGGCATGATCTCATCCAGATGTTTGCTGTGGAGGAAACCAAGGAGATCTTCTTCTCTGGTGTCAAGCTGGAAAAGGTTGGATGCGGGAATTTATTTCCGATATGTCTGAAACTGTTGTGGTCGAGGAGGGACAGGAACATTAATTGTTCCTGATCTTTAAATGTGTATCAAAAAGCACATCAGCTGCGCCAAGACGCACAACTGGTAACAACTGGATCTTACGCAGGTAAGATCCGGGTTCAGGGAGGTGGAAGATTGCGTTCTGTTAACTGTTAAATGTTTTCACTCCCTCGCCGGTGTATTCAACAGCAAAACCAAAACGCTCCCAGACCGGTGATTAAAAAAAGTTTTTCCCAATTTCTCCGCTACCGCTGGCCACGCCTTCTTGTTTTTTTTTTTCTTTTTCTGCTTGTGATAGGCAGGGCTGAAAGTATTCCAGCACCGTGCCGTGACTATGATTTAGGAAAAAAAAAAAAAACATGCACAGAAACACGTCATCTCTGGGTGGTCTTGAACGCAAGCGAGGCGAGTCGGCATTTTTTTTCTCGCGCAATCAGAAGAACGGAGGCAAAATTCAGGTAGGGCTGGGCCTGGATGGAGGAAAGGGGCGGGGACAGAGGAAAGGGGCGGGGACAGAGAGCCGGTTGGGAGCTGCTGCCAGAAGCTAAGGAAGCCTGGTACCTGATTTTGTTTGTTGTGCTCCAATAAGTCTATAGCAGCAAAAAAAAAAGCTCTTAACAGCCACAGCGCTGCGGATGTATCGGCCCCGATGAACGCTCATATTTACGACTTGAAAATACGCGTGTGCTCGTTCAATAGAACAACAATCAGTCTACACTGAACAAATCTGGCCTTTATGGAAGAGCGGCAAGAAGAAAGACATTTCTCAAAGATACCCATAAAAAGTCTCATTTAAAGTTCGCCACAAGCCACCTGGAAGACACACCAAACATGTAGAAGAAGGAGCTCTGGTCAGATGAAACCAAAATTTAACTTTTTGGCCACAATGCAAATTGATATGTTTGGAGTAAAAGCAACACAGCTGATCACCCTGAACACACCATCCCCACTGTCAAACACGGTGGTGGCAGCATCATGGTCTGGGCCTGCTTTTCTTCAGCAGGGACAGGGAAGATGGTTAAAACTGATGGGAAGATGGATGGAGCCAAATACAGGAGCATTCTGGGAGAAAACCTGTTGGAGTCTGCAGAAGACCTGAGACTGGGACGGAGATTTATCTTCCAACAGGACAATGATCCAAAACATGAAGACAAATCTACAAATAAACGTATCCAGGTGTTAGAACGGCCAAGTCAAAGTCCAGACCTGAATCCAGTCCAGAATCTGTGGAAAGATCTGAAGACTGCTGTTCACAAACGCTCTCCATCCAAATCCCAGGACCCGGACCATAACATACCCAGCACGTGAATGTTTCATTTCTGTGGTAAAACATTTTAAAAATGTTTTGAGAAAGTACACATTTCCCTTCGGTGAATTCACAATCCAAAGCATTATAAAGATGTCGTTTCTATTAAACTTACTTATAATACTTTATTGTATCAAGTAAATTATTCTCTTGAAAATCTTTCTAGCCCTTCTTGTTGGGCATGTTTGGGGTCCAGATGCATTTTCTGTGGATGAAATGAAAATAATGTAAGGATAGAGCTTTGAAATTAATTTGCGCAGAGGATTCATTTGGCTTCTAATGCTTTTGTTTCCATAGTAACCGCTGTTTGTCTCTGCTGTATCTGAGGATGTTCCACCTAAAGAAAGACCACGCTGTCAAGTACTCACGGTCGCTCATGGAGTACTTTAAGGTAAAACACACACACACACACACGCACACACACACACAGAATTGGTCACAGACTTCATTTCTATCCCCCCCACTCTCATTTTTTTCCCGTGTGACAGACATTTAAAGCTAATTACAATTCCTCAAATACATTTCATATTCATTTTCATGGTGCCTGTGCATTAATTTTGCATGACTGTATTAAATTCCATTCTGTCTTGATATTAATGTATTAATTAGCTCCATCAATCATCACAGTGGATTGTTGAGGTTTAATGTGCTTGTTTTGATTAATTATGTTTAGTTTTAATTAATTACAGAGGATGTCATTATCACAGCACCACATTTGCATTGATGGGATTGAATTTCTGGGTAGTAACACGTATGTTTGTGTGCAGTGTGCATACAATACATATCTGAGCGGCCAAAAATGTTTAGCTAACACTTTTGTGATGCACTTAACCACATGGCACATGATGCAGATTTTTAATTTACATCATTTTTAATACTTATGAGTTACACGCCCATCAAAGAAGTTGGAACATTGTGTAGAATATAAAGAAAACACAACAAAATTAATGTAAATAATTTATCTAGATTTTTCCATTTAGGTTAACAGTGCAAAGAGAACACCAGATATGTGAAATCTTATTTAAATGTTTGGTTTGTTGGGTTGTTAATGTTCCTTTCAGCCATCGTGCAGGTTACTCGTGCACTGGGTGCTCATACACTTCAACACACAGGGCCACAGGGCGAGGACACAGGGCCAATCGATACCCTTTTAAACTGCATTTTAGACATCAAGTCATGGATGGCAGAGAATTTCCTACAGCTCAACCAGGACAAAACAGAAGTTTTAATTATTGGTCCTGAAGGCAAAGAGAGAGAGAAACTTTTACCAAAATTACAGGATTTTAAAACCTTCAGAATATTAAGAACCTGGGTGTCATCTTTGACTCTGAGCTTAATTTTATTCCACATATTAAGAATGTAACAAAGATAGGTTTTTACCATCTTAAGAACATAGCCAGAGTCCGCCCGTTTCTCTCTCAGGCTAACACTGAGGTGCTGATGCATGCTTTTATCTCATGTCGTTTGGATTATTGTAATGCCCTGCTCTCTGGTCTGCCCAAAAAGACAATCTCTAATTTACAATTGCTCCAGAACTCAGCCGCACGTGTGCTGACAAAGACCAGAGGGCGGGAACACATTACACCAGTTTTAAAATCATTGCACTGGCTCCCTGTGTGTTTCAGGATCGATTTTAAGGTTCTTTTATTGGTTTTTAAATGTATTAATGGTCTTGGGCCATCTTATTTATCTGACCTGCTTTTATCATATCAACCCTCGCGGACCCTGAGGTCCTCTGGCACCGGTCTTTTAACAATTCCAAAAATTAGAACAAAAACCCATGGGGAGGCTGCTTTCAGCCATTATGGCCCACAGCTATGGAATAGCCTGCCACAGAACATCAGGGCCGCAGAGACTGTTGATATTTTTAAAAGGAGGCTCAAGACTCACTTATTTAATCTAGCTTTTGTATGATTTTATCTCCTTCATTTATCTATTATTTTAATATTTTATTTATATTTATTTTTACCTAGTCTCTTAGTAATATATTTTAACATGGTCTGTTTTCTAGATTTATTATTGGTTTTAACTCCAGTGTTTCCTCATGGGGGCCCTCCATGCTGGGAGGTGCACATGATCTGCCGTGGGGCCGTCGTCTCGGGGATCGCTCAGGCCCGGGGGATGGGGGGGGGACCTGCACCATGTGGGGGCTTCCCCCTATCGGTACGGGTCGGGGTGGTCTCTGGCGGCGGCGTCATCTGTAGCCACGGGCGGTGCTACTCCCGGTATGGACGGCTCCCAAAAGATGGTGGTTTCCTCAGTAGGTCCCTCAGTGTTCAGCCATGCTTTAGACACAGTTTTGTTCTGGTCATGTCGCTCTTTTTTGGGGTTGGGTGAGGGGTGGGGGTGGTGGGTGGGTGCTTAGCTCAGTGGGTGGGTCGGTGGGTGGATGTATGTTTGAATGTGTGTCCGTGTATATACTGTGTGTGGGCACTTGTATATGGGTTTGGGGGTCTCTGTGTTTTTAATCTTCTTGTTGTTCAGCACTTTGCGTTGCAACATAATTTGTATGAAAAGTGCTATATAAATAAAGTTTGATTTGATTTGATTTGAACACAAACACAAAAAAAATGACATTTTCCTCTTAAGCCTTGTACGCATAGTTTCTTTCCTGAAGAAATGTTGAATTTTGATTTTCAGTTTAGCGCTTCACTTTTACAAGCTCCACAAAACCTTTTTAGAAAAAAAAAAAAAAAAAAGAAGCCCAAACAGATCAAACGATTTGATATTTTACAAACAAGTTACGATTTAAGAAACACTGAGAGAAATTATATCAAAAGTCTTATGTTCAACACGTACGCACGAGACAAAAATGACTTCCTTGTTGCTCGTTTTCTTGTAGTACTTTGTAAAGTGAGTATTTAAAGTATAGTATACCTCCATGGTGAAGTAAGTATAGTTCAGCATACTTCAGTATAGTAAATAGTTCATTGACTGCTGGTAAGATACTGTATAAACAACATGATTTAATAAATATGTTTTGCTCTTGATCCAGAATTCAGCCAAGAGTTCCCACCAAGCTCCCTCTCCCTGGAGAACCAACGGAAAGTGAGTACACACCCAAACACATGCACACACACACACACACACATTCCTGTCTGACCATCAGAGTGAGGTCCGAGTACTTTCACCAGCGGAGTGAGGGCCGCCTTTTCTGCAATGGTTATAAGAAGCTCTCCAACACAGTTCAGTTCTAGATAAATTCCTGTCTTAAATTTTCACCTCAGATTTGTAAAAAAATACAGGATTAAAAAAAGTGTTTAACCACCAAAGTGAGGACATCTTCAAGTGGGCGTGGCTAATATTATTTGATTCATTTTAGGTTTTTTCTCCTTTTATAAAAGTTTTTTTGAGACAGACAATGAAATAGTTGTAAATTATGAAGTACTTTCTTACAGTGGTTTGGTTAATGATCATTAAAAATTGGACTTAATCAAATTAAAGAAATAACTACTGCTTGAGGTAATACTCACCAATATGATGGCACAAAGTAAATGAAACTGAAAGAAATATTAAAGATTTAACAAGTGACTTCACAGTAGCCAGCATATTTATTTGACATATGTATTTAACATTTAACCTGTCTAAACAAAAAAATATATATTCAGCCACCAGACTTTAAAATTTAGTACTTTTGAAAATATTAAAAACTTAAAATGAAATGTGTAATGGCTGTTTCTATACAGATATTGTTAAATTTAAAAAAAAAAAGGGGGGGGGGGGAGCAACTGTTTTCGTTAACTTGAATGGTTACATTATTGGAATAACATTTTTAAGAACAATTTTAGAAGCAGCCCTTCTATTCACAACAGGCCTGAAGACTCTTTGTAGTGGGAAACAGGTCATGAACTCCACCTGAAAAACAAGAACATACTCAATGTTAAGATTTGCCAATTCATATGATCTGATCAAGGGAAATAAAAGTGAACTGGCCTTTTGTTTTAGTCCAACTCTATTTTCCTCTTTTCTTTGAATGTCTCTTTTGAATACTCTCGGTCAGGCTCTGGTCTACAAATATCCACAACTTTTTCAGTTAGGTTGGAGAATAAGATGCATCTTTAATGTTTATTTCAATTTTGGAAAGGCCAAAGCTCTGCTATAGACAACTAACAAAAATTATAACTCATCTGTAACACCTCCCCTACTGCTCGACTCAAGTTTTCTTTTGGGAGAGAAGAGGAAGATTTTCTCTCCAAAAAAAAAAAAATATATAAAAAAAAGAACAAACAAAATGTTACACCCAAGTCACTACAATCTTTGGGTAAACAAAAAACAAAAAAAAAAAAAAAAAAAAAACCTAGGGAATCATGTCCACTGTACACAAGCAATTTCACATCTCTCCCTGTTTCGTCGCATGGAGGCGTGTACATAACAGGCACATCCCAGTAGGAAACCTGCCACCACCTCCAGCTTCTCCATGGTTTTAAAAAGGTGTTTTCATTCTACCACTAATGCAACAACAAGGAGGTGAAACGCTCTATGAAATACAGCTCAGAAGAATACCATGTCTACTTGGATTGAAGAATCTCTCCATGCTGGATGCTCTTATTGCATAAAGTTGATCTTTGAGCTTTTTAAATGCACTGCCCAGACAGCCTGCCTGCCCAAGACTCCTGTAGACAATAAACATGCCTCCTCGCTTATCATAGAAAATGAGTGTGGTACGTGGAAAGCAAACAATTTGTCAGGTGTAACATACACCTGCTGTAACAAGTAAGGCTGCACATTTGACCTGTAGTGCATTTTATTTGAACTGGATCAGAAATCACCAAATAGAGCAGGAACCTACCCTTTCCCTTTTCCCTTCTGCTGAGGTTCATTCCTCTTTTTCTTCTTTAAGGGCCTCTCCAGACTTTCTCCCAGATTCTCACCTGTAGTACCAAGTGGTTAGTAAAACCTCAGGTATAGATTATCTAATTATACAAAACTCTTTATGGTTGAATATTTACATTTGATCCAAAACAAGTTCAAAATGAGAAACAACATTCGAGCTTCAGGGCAGAAGTCCTGCTCTGACTAATGTGCCAAATCAATCTGTCTCTATTCTAATAGAGTACTAGTAGATGTAAGGACACGAGTTAGGGGTTTTCTATGAAGAGATGAGTCTTCAGAGGGACACTCATGCTCTGATAGGATCTGGTAGTTGGTTCTGTCCCACCATCATGAAACTAAAACTGAAATCAGTCTATACTGACACTGGCTTGTTTGTAGGGATGTCAGGACCAGATGAGGTTTCTGAGAGGAACTAGTGGTCTATCAGGAGCATACAGCTCTATGGCTGAGTTTAAACAACTACTGTTCTAAGTATAGCATATATAATTACATTATATACATGAGGATTCAAAGTTTGTCAATGTGTTTAAAATGGATAAAGGGGCATGTATTGTTCAGATATTACACAACAGTGAACTTTCATAAAAAAAGATGATTTAACTTACCTTCTACCTCTGAACTCTCATCACCACTGTAGGAGTCAAGATGATTTTGGGGGGAGCACAGGTCAGAAGGTCCACCTGGTTTCAAAATAGAAGGACACCTCAGGCACTATAATATCTGAACTTAAAGTGTTGGTGAGAATACAGGAAAAAATATTATGTCCCAAAATAGTATATTTTAGACCCCATTAGAAAAACCTTTATGGGATCAAATGGACCTACCCTTTGCTTTTATCCATTTGCTTTGTTTACTGCCTCTCTTCTTCTTTGAGAGCCTCTCCATGGTGTCTCCCAGGTTTGGATCTATAAGAACAGACCAAGTATTTACCTTCATCCCCAAATATAGACCTCTGAGTCCATGGATATTATCCATCTGACATGTCAGTTCATTCATTTTGTTTTATGGATGGTTAAAAGGACAATGTTGCAATAGTTGCTAGTGGTAAAAAATATACAGCTTCACAGGTGTCTGAAACTGATGATGCTCTAGTCCTCTCTAAAAGGTAACAGTCTCAAAGTCTATTTTAATAAATAAATAAAAACCTTAAAAGCCATTGAAGCCAATGATAATCTCATCTCTAAAGGCTACTAGCAAAGACATACAGACTCAGTTACTGCATACAAATCACATTATTAAACTTAAAGACAATATGGTCTTTAGCTTGGAATATGAGAACTAATAAAAAAAAAAACCAGCTGCAATTAAAGACTAATTAAAGAGTTTTAACTGTTTTGTATCATATTCAACACTTCAGGATTCTGAAGATAAAATCTTTGTTGATATTTGATGCCCAGAATTATCTCACCCAGTTTATATTTTTTGTTCCAGCTACTAGTAACAATGATCTGACACTAATCATCAGTTTGCCCATTAAAAACCATGCATTTAGTGTTTTGGGGGGTTTTCACACCTTTAGCCTACTCTGTCATTTACTGACACTCGGTACACTCACCATCCATGTCCATGCTTTCATCCTCACTGCAGTCAAGGGATATTTCATTCTCTGAAATGTAACAAATGAAAAACAATTAATGCATTGGACTGTATCTGTATTTATTTAGTGAAACTAAAACTTTAAAATGTATCCATGCAAAGAAAATTTACCAACATCAATAACTATCATCTGAACAGAGGATGTGACATTTCTCAAATAAAAGTAACTCAGGTGATGTGTAACATGAAACATACTTCACAGGATTAAGGGACGTTATGGAGAATTAGTCCTCTTTGAACTGCCCTGGAACTAATATACTTCTAAGTAAAAAAAAATCTAAATATACTTGGTTGCTCTGGTGGTGCAGTGGTTAGGACAAGTGGCCCATACAGAGGCTCTAGTTCTCAAGCAGCGGTGGCAGGTTCGACTCCCAGCCTGTGCAACACTTTGCTGCATGTCTTCTGTTCTCTCTCTGCCCCCTTTCCTGTCTGTTCTCGACCATGAATAAAGTCCACTATGCCAAAAAAAATCTAATATCTTAATTGGAATACATTTCACATTGTGGTATGTATTAAATTCTTATGGGACAACTCAAGGTTTAATAGCGGTACAATTTTTTTCCCTCAGTTTTTTTTAAACAAGTACAATTGATTATCTAAGAACAGACGACTTCCCTATTTAAACATTCAATGACAAGTTCCTTGATGAGCGTTAGAACCAGTTTGACATGTCTCAGTAACACATATGCCCAGTAATCTCCAAATGTAATGAAAGAATAGGTTATAAGTTAGTGTTATAGGTGTGTCACCTCTTTTTGCAATCATACACATAACTGAGCTGATGACTGGGTGATCTTGTCTAGTTGAAGTTCCACAGATTATGGCCTCTACAGTTGAAATGGATTTACAATCCAATCATGTAATAAATAAATATGGATGTTACAGCATCAACGCCATACTTAATTGGAGGACATTTCAAGGGTGAGACAGTGTAGACCTGTGGTACAAAAATACACTCCCCTTCCCATCATGATTTCTATCTACATTTACACTTACTCTTGTCCATCTCTCTTTCTAGTTGGTCCTCTCTCGGTCGGTCACTGTGGGAAGTTGATGTTGGAATTTCACCTTCAAAAAAAACTCCAGCAGATTAATTTACTCAGAAACATTTTAGAGGATTGTGAAACAAAAAAAACAAAAAACATGTGCAATGCCATAAAACTGAAACTAGTGTACAACACATGGGTACTTTTATCTCCAAAAATCTGCCATTATAGATCCTAAATCCTGCTGTGGACTCCTTGAACAGGAATTCTTAAATGATGTTAGTTGTGTTACTGTTGAGCTGTATTAGTCACAAAAATTAAAAGTGTTACATTTCATACGTACCACAGTCAGAAAGGTCTAGTGTGCCGAGGTTCTTCCCCCGTAAGCTTCCAGTCCCTTGCTCCATTGCAAACAAGAGTTTGCTCATCTTGGTAATTTGAAACGTTTTGTCAGTCTGTCTATAAAGGTCATGATAGACTCTGATGTCATGTCCCATAAACTTTGCAACTTGCTCTAGTTCTTGTTCACCAAGATCTAAGAGCTGGCAGAGTGTGGCAACTTCCTTCCTCAGTTTGGTTGATTTTAAGAGTTCAGGGTTTTGGGCTTTGCTCTCATCTGCATATTTTCGCAGACAGTCACGTCCCCGTACATTTGTCATTCCACCAGGTCTTGCAAACAAATAGGGATTTTCAGCAAATACACCTGCTTCTTCTCTCATTTTAACCAACAAGTCAATTGACTCCTTCATTCTGTCTGTCAAGAAAACCGGTACCTTTCTACCTCTTTTACCACGCATCTCTATGCAAGTTAACAGCCTGCTCAACTCCTTTTCTAATGGAGACAATGTTTCATAGATGTCCTCATTGATGGGACTGGTTCTTGCCTTCTTGTAGGTTTCAAGAGTCAACTGTGATGCCTCCCCCTCACGTCTCTTGTTGAAGAAAATGACCTGTGCCAGAACAGTCTTATTCAAAGCCTTGTATGCTGTTAAACTCTGTCGTTCCATCAGTTCCCCCTTTGCTTCATCTTCCACTTTTCTGAGATGGTCCCACAGAGTCTTCACATCTTTTGTGAGAGCAATGTCATCGTCTTTATTCCATCTCTTTTCTTGGATGGTTTGGTGAGCACCCACAGATACGTGGTTCTTCCAGTGTTTCTCCAAAAGTTCAAAGAACTTTTTTGCTTTCTCTTCTGCCAGCTCATCATCATTCATGAGTGTCTGTCCAATAAGGACCTCCACAGCTCCTTTGAGACAGAACCCAATTTTAACGGCTGTTGAAGGTTTACGATATTCATTTTTGCTTGGACTAAACTCAGTGAGACGTCTGACAACATCGACAACAAACTGATATCTTGATGGTTCACACAGATCTTCAAGACCTCTAACAGTCTTGTCCATATCTTTTGCAACTAACATAAATCGTCCAAGCTCCCTCATTCGTTGAGCAACATACTGGTGATGAGGCTTCACATGTTTGTCATACAAGGATTCACCGTATTTGCAAATTAGTGAATCACGCCTGATGTGAAAGGACACATCATCTTGTTTCATATTATTGATGATACTCTGACATCCATCATAAGAAGCTGCTTTAGGGAGCAGCTGCAGGCCACGACTCTGTATTCTACTGTCATCTTGCTCACACAAGTATTTAATTTTACAACAAGACTGATGTCTACGCAAATACTTTTCCTTGAACATCCCAAAACAATATGAGCAGGGCAAGTATTCTGTCACTAAGGTTTTATCAGAGGGCTTCTTCCATGTTACTAATTGTCCACTGCCTTCTTTGAGAACTTTCACATTGTGGTTCAAGTCCCCTTTATTGCGTATCTGCTCCAAAAGAACTTTTCTTTCAGGAGATCCTACAGGGAAGCTAAATGCACATGCCACATCTTGAATCTCATTATGTTTTTTCTTTAAATGTCTTGATATCTTTATCTCTGACTGGCCACAGTAAAGGCAGTAGTGCTCTTTGTTCCATACTCTTTTAGAGTCTTTTTTTCTTGTACTACATTTTACTATCAAAGATGATTTTGCTTCGCCCAATCTTCTCTTGTCCTGTTTTTTGTCTTTTTTCACATAGGTCCTGAGTTTTTCTTTTTGAATGGCACACTTGCCTCTTGGGTTATTTTTATCTTCACTTTGTGTTAAATCCAGACCTTCTTCCCACGTCTTCATACCTGGTGAACCTTTGTTTGGACCCAACTCTTCCTCTTCACTTGAGGATGATGATGAGGTGAGAGGTGGTTTGTGATCTGGGTCTAATCCTGTGCAGCCAGATAGTTCTGATTCAGATGAATCTACTTCCTTGTCCTCACTGGAATCAGACTGTATGAAAGGAAGGAAAGAGAAAAGGTTATTCATTCTATATGTGTTGTAATATATACATATCTCGCTACCAGTCAAAAGTTTTTAGAACACCCCAGTTTTTCCATTACGTGGTTTAACATGTCATTGAATTGAAATGAATTTGAAATGAATTAAATTTATACACTAACTTTTGAGTCCTTTGGAAGTTACAACAGTTTCTTTCTATAATGGAAATAAAACTACTCTTCAGAAAGTTGTTCCCAAATCTGTTGCAGAGCTTCTCATCATAAATGTGTGACATTTTGAAGTTTCTTTATTCCCTGAAAAAGGATTAACAAAAAAAAAAAAAAAAAAAAAAAAAGATTCTGAAATGTACATTACTTTTTGTTTTGGGTAATCCATCTTTGTTAACCTCTGGAAGTTCACCAGTAACCTTTATGAAATTTTAAAATCATTAATACCAATTGAAACTGGAGTGTGTAAACCTTTTGACTGGCAGAATAGTTGAGCAAAAAAAACATATTTTTTCGGCATATTCAACATGAAACAAAATCATGTCTACAAAATTTAAAAAAGTAAGGTAAATGCAATCTCAGAAAGATTAAGACTTACATATCCTCATTTCACTTGAATTTAAATGCATTTTTGCACAGACTAACAGCAGCAGTACAAGAAATAAGCTTTCAGTCATGCAGACTGAACTTTCACTTTTTCACTTACAGGAACATCACACTGACTTGATATCTGATCATTCAGAAAAGTTGGTTTCACTAAGAAATGTAGCATCACCATTCACTGACACAAATAGTAACAACGTAGGAAAATTTGTTTAGATCATATTATTTGAAATCATCACATTTTGAAATGACTTTCATAATACACTATACTGCCAAAAGTATTTGTTCATCCATCCAGATGATCAGAATCAGGTGTTCCAGTCTCTTCCATGTCCACAGGTGTATAAATTAACCACCTAGACATGCAGGCTGTTTCTAGAAACATCTGTGAAAGAATGAGTCGCTCTCAGGAGCTCAGTGAATTCCAGCGTGGAACTGTGATAGGATGACACAATTCCAGTGGTGAAGTTTCCTCTCTCCTAAATATTCCACAGTCAACTGTCAGATGGATTATCAGGAAATGGAAGTGTTTGGGAACGACAGCAGCTCAGCCATGAAGTGGTAGGACAGGTAAACTGAGGGGGCGGAGTCAGAGCATGGTGAAGAACATAGTGAGAAGAGGTCACCAACTTTCTGCAGTCAATCACTACAGACCTCCAAACTTCATGAGTCCTTCAGATCAGCTCAACAACAGAGCAGAGAGCTTCATGAATGGGTTTCCATGGTGGAGCAGCTGGATTCATCACCAAGAACAATACAAAGCATCAGATGCAGTGGAGTAAAGCAGCCACCACTGGACTCTAGAGCAGTGGAGGAACGTTCTCAGGAGGGAAGAATCACACTTGTTCATCTGGTAATCTGATGGAAGAGTCTGGGTTTGGTGGTTAACCAGGAGAATGGTACTGGTCTGAGTGCATTGATCCAAGTGTAAAGTTTGGTGGAGGGGGGGTTATGGTGTGGGGTTGTTTTTTAGGAGCTGGGCTTGGCCCCTTAGTTCCAGTTAAAGCAACTCTGAATGCTTCAGCAGACCAAGACATTTTGGACAATTCCATGATCCCAACTTTGTGGGAACAGTTTGGAGCTGGTCCCTTCCTCTTCCAACATGACTGTGCACCAGTACACAAAGCAAGGACCATGAAGACATGGATGGAAGAGTCTGGTGGATGAACCTGACTGGCCTGCAAAGAGTCCTGACCTCAACCTGATAGAAGACCTTTGGGATGAATTAGAGCAGAGACTGAGAGCCAGAGCTTCTGGTCCAACATCAGTGTTTGACCTCACTAATGTTTTCTAGAAGAATGGTCCAAAATCCCCATAAACACACTCCTGACCTGGTGGACAGCCTTCCCAGAAGAGTAGACGCTGTTCTAGCTGCTCTAGGTGACCGAATACTTTTGGCAATATAGTGTATTTGGGTAGTGTGTATTAACTGTCATCCCATTCTCTGTTACTTAATCAAGATTGCAAAAAATGCAGCAAATAATGACTAAAATAATTTCGTTAATGAAAGAGTTCGTACCTGTGTTGACCTTTCCGCCATCTTTCTCTGGACCTAACACCAAAAAGAATCAAACATTAATTTTAAGACCCAGTGTGTCAGATTTTAGCTTGTTGATCATATAAAATGCACATTACAACTGAATCAACAAGTCCAACACCAACCTTCTCCAGGTGAGCAGGAATAGTATTGGTTCCCTACAAACCAGAGAAATCCTGCTCTGATGTTATTTTTTTAGATTTCCCTTCCTGCTGCAGAAGCATCTAATGATTCGCTCGCTTTTTGACAGTATCTGGTAAAATATTATTTGTGTAAATAAAAATAATCTGCTTTGACCCATTTAAAAGACTTTCTAGTGCATTCTACTATGAATGTATCTAATAAAACATTACATGTTTTCCCAGCACTATATGTCGCATAAAATAAGAAGCCATATTTACAGACAGTTGCACAAAAATAAAATTATATATCAGTGTGAGAAACTCCAGGACAGAAAATAGTTTGAAGAGGGTATTCTTGAAAACAATAACTTAAACCTTTATCACAACTTAATTCCTGGAAACATTAAAATGGCTTTGTATCATTTTTAAATTATACAGCATACAAATGACAGATGGAGTAAAATTTAAAGCTTTGCTGTTGTTATCATGCATCATTCACATGCACGTGTGGGAGCACAGCCTTGAATTTCATGTTCACACCGGGCCTCTGACGTCTCATGACAAACTATTGATTTTTCCAGAAAAAACCACTAGGTCACATGTACTAAACTACTTTTAGTTGTCTGAAGTTTGTAACATAGGTCTCCAGCTGAGAGAAACTGCACCAAAAAGTTTTACAAAACATGAGTAGTTTCACTAATTAGCGAGTCACTTCTCTTAAACATGTTCCTGCTCAGCTAAATAAAACATACCAACATTCAACATGTTGAAATATAAAAACTTAATCTTACCTGCTGTGAAAGGCTCTCCAAATAATATTTTCAAAATGAAAAATCATGCGACCACAGCTTCTCCAGTCTTCTTCTGAATCGATCCATCCAGCCTCGCCTTCACCACGTGACCTCTGACTGTGGCGGGAGCAGTGCAGGTGTGTGGGGGAGGAGCCCCTCCCCTTGATGGCCCATCAATTAAGGCTGCAGCAGCAGCAGCTCAGCAGCAGAGCAAGTCTGCTCTCTTGAAATCCAACTCAGACCCATATTTCAGTGTAAGTAAAGCACTTAGATGTTTTATCAAATAATATAGAATAAAAAAATTGAAGTTTTACTTGTATTTCAAGTCTGATATTAAAATACTTATTAATGAAAGAAAACTAAAATAAAAGCATAAAACCCCAGTACTCAAGCACTCCAAAATAAATATATTATGCATAATTTAAAGAAATAAGTCAGTTAGGATGTTGTCAGATTTTAGTTTAAACTCATTGAAAGCTGGTGAGCTGCTTTGAAACAGTCTGAGAGCCTGAAGCAGGTTGTGTTGAATCCCCTCCCCCACCACTCACAGCAGGACCTGCAGACTTTCACTTTACCTAAATTTCAATGCATGCCAGCAGTAGTAGCACTGAGATCTTTGTCTTCCAAAATAATCACGCAGTATATTAGTTATGCTTATGTTAAAATTTTCACTTTAAAATCAGATTTAATCAGGAAAACCTAAATAAAAGCATCAAAATCCAGTAGGCTACTCTGAAAGTATAAATGTATTGCAAAATTCAAAGACATAAGTTGGTCAGGATGTTGACAGATTTTAATTTACATACATTTGAAGTTGGCTGGCTGTGATTCTCTGAAGCAGGTTTATACAAATCAGCTCCTCTTCATTCCAGGATATTTTTAAGAGTTTGATCCCTCCTGGGCATCACAGACCAAAAACTTAAGTTCCTCTGATTCATATGAAACACAGCATCCCAAAAGTTATACTTTCCAATTCTGTCCCTCCAAAACCACAATGCTCCAGCAGACCATCAGAGATGTGTGGTCAGGGATGAAGATGATCACAGACTTCCAGCAGATCAATCTATCCGTCTATCAGACAGATGGAAGTCTGGACAGAACACATAAACTGACTACATTCTTTCAAAAGGTTCATTTCAGAAACAAGCTCAACACCCCAACACTCACTTGACCCCTGACATCTCAGCTGTCTCATCTTCCACCTCAGTCATGGATCTGCTGCAGCTTCATCATTGTCTCCAACCACATCAGGAGATGCCACCTCCTCCGTTTGCCCGTTTGTCTCTGTTAGTCAGGTCTACATGTAGCGTGGATTGTAACTGCATCTGAACTTCAAGTGTAATATGTTTAACCTTCTTATGGCGCTGAACTTATTACATCCGCAGTGCTAAAGTGCCTAAAAAGGCACTTAGTCAGTGCTAGAATGCGGGTAGAGGTGAAATCGACATGGAATGCCCACATTTTGAGGTTGCTCTACCTACCGGATGTAACTTGGGCGAAACAACATAGAGAGGAGTCTTAAGTCAACTGCAGAATGCGTGCAGCTCGGAAAGCGCGTAACTGGCCGTGCGTAAATCATACATGGGCAGGAGAATCAGGCCCTATATATTTTCTCCTTTTTGGGTTTTCTGTGAGGTTAGCGACCAACTCAGAGCTGCATTACTACCAACCAGTGAACTGAAATACAGTTGACTGTGCAGATGGACTGAAAGTGTCACACACTGACCATCAGTATCATCAAACATTTAATGGCATGGCAGCACGGTGTCTTAGTGGTCAGCACTGTTGCCTCACAGCAAGAAGGTTCCTGGTTTGAACCCTCGGTGGGGACGTTTCTGTGTGGAGTTTCCATGTTCTCCCCGTGCTTGCGTGGGTTTCTTCCAGGTTTTCCAGCTTCCTCCCACAGTCCAAAGACATGCATGTCAGGTTAATTGGTGGTTCTAAATTGCCCGTAGGAGTGATTCTGAGTGTGCATAGTTGTTTGTCTATATGTGGCCCTGGGATGTACTGGAAACCTGTCAAGGTGGACGCCTGACTTTCACCCGAATAGAGCTGCGATAGGGTCCAGCAAATCCCCGTGACCCTGCATAGGATTAAGCAGGCATAGATAACAGATTGATGGACGGATTTAATGGCATTATATTTTTGTGAATGTTTTATCACCCAGGCCAAGCTGAACTTTTGAAAGATGTATCTAATTAATTGCCTACCTCTTCACCTTAAATCATGTCATTTTCCCTGATTAAATGTGTCTCATATTGTTTTGCTTTGCTTTCTAGAGCTTTTTAGAGCTGTCACGTGACTAACTGTCTTACGGCGCATTGACATGCATGCAGTGCATGTGAGATCTGCGCCAGTCTCCATGGACGTTGAGTCAGGCAAGATTCTCCGTCACCCCAAATTAATTGTGGGAATTGTGGCAGGTCCGAGCCTTCCATTAAAACTTGAGAAATTGAGCAGGTTGATTGGTTATTTCTGGTCATGATGGCAGAATCAGCCCAAAGCATCAGACACCTCCTTTGCTGTACATTTGTAACTGTGGTGTCTAAATCAGTCTTGAGAGGGGTAATATTGTTCCTTTTTTTGTCATGTCGAAGTCATTTCTGGACTGACAATAGATAGATTTTACTGTAATTCATTCAGCATTGAAAATTTTCAGGTCTCACCACTCCTCTCAGACTTTTACCTGTGGATCAGTGAAGGACTGGTTAAGAGGGGCTCCTTGCCATGTTTTCAACAGTTCTGCTCAGTGCACTGGGGCAAACTCATGGTTATTTAAAAAAATGTACCAACACTTGGGCCTTGAGTGGATAAAATCCTTCTCAACACATGCTTGAGGTTTGATTAAAAATACCTAAGAAATTGTTGGATAAACCTGGGCAAGAATTTCACAAAATTGGTCTCAACATCACTGAATCATTTAATAAAATGTGTTTACCATATCAGGGTATCCTATCTTTTTTACTATTTTTAGTAGCAAACAGTATAAGCTTATTTTCCTTATATTGCAAATACCATATAAATACAGTCAAGAATGATTTTAGAATAGTAAGTGTTACAGTGCAATGCAGTGTATACATCATACAGTGCAAAAATGTTCATTATGTGAAAAAGTGTGTGTTCAGAACCCTACTAGAGGCCTACGGTCTTCAAACCAGCTCTTGCTGGAAGTCCCAGAACCAGGACTAAACTCTGGGGTGATCAGGTCTTCTCAGTTGCTGGGCCCAGACTCTGGAATAAGCTGCCCCCTGAAATGCGCACCATTACTGACTTTGGACTTTTTAAATCCAGGCTTAAAACGTATTTATTTAGACTGACTTTTAATACACAGTCATGATGTGAGATATTTTTAATTTAATTTTAATTGTATTGTTATGTCTTGTTTGTCTTGTTTTAATGTGGATTTTAATTAAAAGCACTTTGGTCACCTTGTGTGTTGTAAAGGGCTCTACAAACAAAAGCTGACTGATTGAAGTTGATTATATATATATATATATATATATATATATATATATATATATATATATATATATATATATATATATATATATATACATACATACATACATACATACACCAGCGCTTCTTCTTCTTGAGGACTCTGAGGAAGCACCACCTCTCTTCAAATGATCCCCCCCACCCCACCCCACCAGGAAATGAATGGGGCTAGTACCCACTAAGTCTTTGCACTTTTCCACACAAACGTAAATAATATAATTGCACTGGACTCTTTTAACAACTACCTCCTCACACTCCTGTAAATACTGTCATAATCATGTAAATACTTTTCTAATCTGTGTAACTCTTATAATCACATCTCTGCTCATAATATCTATTTATTCATCCAAATCTGACCTGCACTTTACAACAATAGTTATTATTTTGCACTATGAACAGACATATATATATATATATATATACATACATATATATATATATATATATATATATATATATATATATATATATATATATATATATATATATATATATAATCTGTGTATTCTGTACATTGTATTTATTTCACTGCAAAAGCACTTCTGGTTAGATGCTAACTGCATTTCATTGCCCTGTACTTTGACATGTGCAATGACAATAAAGTTCAATCTAATCTAATAATACGTTATGAGAAGCAAGAGGGGGCGACAGGGAGCAAAAATGAATTGTGCTGAGAAGGTGCAGTGACATACTGAGCCACCAGTGGGGCGACAAAGAGCAAAAACGTTTTTTGCTGCTGCAGTAATATACTGAACCAGTAGGGGGGTTCGAGAGCAAAATGTGTGTGTATTTGGGAAAGGTACACGCCCCAAAATGTTTGTATTTTTTCTCATTTTACCACTTTTCTGAGGACCTGTCTGGAACTTTGAGAGGAGCCTATTTACACCCTCTAGAGGTCATTGCAATGAAAAAAAAGTGAGGACCGGCCAAAATGTCCTCACTTCCGAAAAATGTCCTCACTCCAAAGGTTAAAAACTGGCGGTGGTCCTCACTCTGATGGCAAGACAGACACACACACACACACACACACACGAGAAGTAGTATTACCCTTTTATTCACCTAGATAATTGAGAATTTATAATTCACCAGAGCTCTGTAGCAGCATACTAAGCCACCCCTGACAGCCACTTGCTCAAACAAACCCCTCAGGAAGCGAATAAAGGGATTGATTTGTTGTAGATGTGAGAGGGAGAAGACTGGGGGGGGGGGGGGGGGGGGGGCTGCCGAGCGCACGGTGAGAAGGAGTGATGGAGGGAGTAATGATAGATGGAGGAGGAGAGGCGTGGAGGAGCTGCGGATGTGAAACTAATGAGTTTGGACAGCTCTGATGCTGCACAACAGCAGGGCTGAAGCTGTGTGTGTGTGCGTGCATGTGTGTGCATGTGTGTGCATGTGTGGCAGTAAATCAGACACAAGTATTAGGTCAGCGAGGGTCAAGGCCACATCACAGACATTACATCACTGCCAAAGCCCCACACCCAGCTGTGCAGGACTCGGAGAGCACTTTGTACTGACGTTGCTAATGTTATTGTTCAGTGAATATCAGAAAAGCTGCATCCTGAAAGCTCCATTAACGTCAGATGACAAATTTAGACCGTAACTGCAGCATTATACAGCTACGTTACTGCGGCACTGTTGATGTACTTTTTCATGGATTTGAGCATAAACACATGCAGCAAAAGCTTGTAACCTTTGTCATAAATGCCATAAATGTGACTTTTAGAGCACCAACAAACCACGGCGCCGACGTTTCGCTAATCAATCCATTTAAAGTGGATCAAACTGTGGATCAAACAGCAACAAATAAAGGATTGAGCGTAACAGTAACAGTAACAGAAATCACCAACTCTGCTAGTTTGTTGGCTCTTCCCTTTTTTATTCATTCATTCATTCATTCATTCATTTAGTACGGGTTCCTAAAATAAAATAATTAGCATTATTTCCAGCCCCAGCATTACTAGACGGAAAAACTTTGCAAACCCTGAATGAAAAATTTGTGGATTGAGATATTGATGAACATCTAAACTTTCTAATCTCTTCCTATAATTACAAAATAATCCCGCTAACAAACAAATTAAGACGATAACATTATTGTCTGTAGTTATCACAATTGTTACGGGAGTTTTCAAAATCCCTCCAGTGGCCAATAAAATTATGAATAATGACATTTACAATTATTAATTGTTTTCATATTACTGTTGTAAATATGTTGCCTCTTGTGTGATATAATGTTTCTTTACACATTTCTGACAGTTCTGATAAATAAGTTTTCCACTAAAAACGTAGACATTTCACAGGCATAGAGGGTATGTAAATGTCAAAGGAACTTTAAAACAGCTAAAAACAAAGTTACTATTCACTAAGATTAATCCATCCACTTTTTTAAAGGCATCGTTCTACAAATCTACAATCAGTGCGTTTAAATGTGGGAAGTTTAATTCCTCTTTAATTCAGAATTAAAGTTAAAGCTGAATAAAAGTTACCATGTAAACACCTAATTCCATATGAAAATAACAATTCCGAATTAAACTTAATTCCGAAGTAAGTGGCTGGTTTATTCCCATTTTAATTCCGAATTAAATAATTCCGCCGTCATGTTTACACTCATTCCACTTTAAATTAATTCCCGTCTTTCTGCGCATGCTAGTCCGTTGCCCGTCTGTCGCGATGACGCTTATATTCCGCGCTGGGCTTGTTTTCTAAACAAAGTTTTAAAACGGCAGCACGCAGTAAACGGTGTTCAAGAGCAGAGACGATTTATTTAATAAATAGCTTGGAGGAACTGGAAATAATTAAAAGAACAGATGGCAGGAAACATAAAAATTGTGAGCTTTTCAAAGCGGCCAGGTTAAATGAAGGAGGTTTCACAGATAGAGACGCCACCCAGGTCAAAAATAAGTGAAATGTTGTTGCTAACCAGTTAGCTAAGTTTGTTTTCTTCCGGTAGATGTAAAGACGTCCGCCCCCCCCCATCCAATCAGAACCCTTCCCAACCCCCAGACCTAAAGCGGAGTTGGATAAAGCCGAACAAACGTGTTTTCCATGTAAACCTCAATTCGGAATTACTATTTCCATGTAAACTCGAAGGAAAATAGTTTAATTCGGAATTATTAATTCAGAATTAAAAAACATCATGTAACCGTAGCCAATACAGCATTTGTAGTGGCAAACACTTAACAGTCTGAACTTAGTTTTAAAGCCACTCAGTATTTTAGCGGAAGGCAGGTTCTGGCTTGACTCATAGACGTTATTTTCTCACACACAAAATACCGGAGCCAGGTCGTCCCTTTTGTGGATTTATTTGACGTTCCATTGCATCCATCCAATCTTCTTATTAGGGTTACAACGGTCAGATACAGCACCAATTACAGCATCTGTCTACGTCTTGAAATAACGTTAACGGTCAAAAAACCTTTTTGTGCCCCACCTAAAGCACCTCCGCTCACTATTTACGTTATTTTTTCCTAGTTCCTGCTTTACACTTAAGGCGCATGCGCCAAGCTACTTCAGGTGCTGTGGGAACTTTCAAAACTATGCGACTAAGTCATAACATAACACATTTCACATACTAAACTGTAAACACACAAACTGCAGTAAAGATTTGCTATTTGACAACAACAGTATTGGCTCCTACATATTCCAGCCCCTAATTGAGAGGCAGCAAGGCTTTCAATTACTCACACAATAACTCACAGGAGCCAACAATAAACAGTAACTATAAATACACAAAATGCACATTTGTATTTTTTTTGCATTTCAATGAGTCACATCAGAGTCTTTATGAGTCCATTTCACAAATAAGACAGAGCTTTTCAACTGGTCTTTCCACAGTGTTTGATTTTTGTTTTAACCAGCACTCTGCGCACAAGTCCTTTTGCATCTGGAATGGTTTGGATGACTTGACCTAAGACCCAAGAATTTCTTGGTGCAGAGTCATCAACAATCATTACGACGTCTCCAGGATTGAGGTTTTGCTTCACTTGGGTCCATTTTTGACGTTCCTGCAGAAGGGGGAGGTATTCACGTACCCACCGCTTCCAGAACAGGTCAGCTAGGTACTGAACCTGCTTCCACCTTCTTTGTGAATACAAATCCTCTTTCTTGAACAGTCCAGGTGGCAGCGACGGCTGCCTTTTCAGCAGGAGGAGGTGATTGGGAGTCAACGCTTCAAGGTCGTTGAGATCGTCAGATGATGTTGTGATCGGCCTGTCATTTATTATTGCTTCAATTTCACACATAAGTGTCTGTAGGGATTCGTCATCGGTAATTTGTTCCTTAAGTATGGACTTTAGGAGCTTCCTTACTGACCGAATTTGCCTTTCCCAAATACCTCCAAAGTGTGATCCTGTGGGGGGATTAAAAATCCAATCCACTTCCTTTTGTCTGAGTGTGTCTTTTATTTTGTTTTGATTCCAGTGTTGTATGGCATCACGAAGTTCTCGTTCTGAAGCGACAAAATTGGTGCCATTGTCTGAACGTATTGTAGACACTTGACCTCTTCTGCACATGAATCTTCTAATTGCATTCAAACATGAGTCAGTGTCTAATGAATGAGCAATCTCTATATGTACCGCTCTTGTTGTTAGACATGTGAATAACACTCCATATCTCTTCACAGTCGAACGTCCTCTTTTAACCAAAAATGGCCCAAAATAGTCTGTGCCGACGTGTGTGAATGGTGGCTCGTCTGGCTGAAGTCTATCCTTAGGCAGGTCGGCCATTTTTTGTTCTTTTCCTCTGGCTCTGACCTTTCTACAGATGACACATCTTGACAGAAATTTTCTTACAGCGGAATTTGCAGTGGGAATCCAAAATCTTTGGCGCAGCTGGGATAACATATAGTTTCTTCCACAGTGTCCAATTCTTTCATGAGTATCTCTCAGTATCAGAGTGGTGATGTGAGAGTCTTTAGGTATGATAACTGGATGCATAGCCTCTGCTGGCATGCAGGACTTGCTAAGACGGCCTCCAACTCTTAACAATCCGTCTTGAAGCAATGGATCTAGTTTACACAGAGGACTACTTCTCTTTAGCTTATGGTTCCCCTTTTTTAAACTTGAGACTTCATCTTGAAACTTTTGCTTTTGACAGAAACTGAGTATCTCATGCTCTGCTCTTTTTACATCTTCAACAGTTAGAGCTCTTTTAGCTGTTGTTGTTTTGTAAGCTTGTATTTGCTCTTTAACTTGTTGTCTTTCTTTGTCAGTACTGTCTTTCTTTAGCAACTCCATTTTCTGTTTCCTGATTTGCATGAGTATTTCCTTGAATTTGAGTATCCATGCCACAGCCTTTTTTAATTTGTACCAGCTTGAATAGTGATGAATGAGCTTGTTTACAGGGTCTGGGCCTTCAGCTGCAGTGATGAGGTTAGTAGTAACTGACTTTCTCACCTCAGTATCGTCTTCTTTAACCTCTAGCTGTTGTGGTTTCTCTGGCCACAGACATTCTGGCTCGTGCAGGAATGATGGACCCTGAATCCAGTTGAGGTTGCTCATTAACTTGGCTGCTGTTTGGCCTCTGGATGCGCAATCAGCTGGGTTTACTGTTGAACTGACATAGCTCCATTGTGCTGGCTTGGTCAGTTCCCGAATGGTGGAGATCCTATTGGCTACAAAAGTCTTGAATCTACGTGTGTTGTTCTCAATGTACTTCAAGACAGTTGTACTGTCTGTCCAGTATGCTGATTCCTGGAGTTCCATTTGAAGTTCTTTTTTCAGCATTTTGTTGATGTTCACAGCTACTACAGCTGCTGTTAACTCCATTCGTGGAATTGTCATTTGTTTTAAGGGTGCAACCCTTGACTTTCCTAGCAGGAATGAGCAGTGAACTCGTCCTTCATGATTTGTTAGTCTGAGATATGATACGGTCCCGTATCCACTCTCGCTTGCGTCTGTAAAATGATGAAGTTGAGCTGTTGCAACATCTCCGAATCCTGCAGGTTTCAAACATCTACTCACAGTGAACGTGGACAGCTGCTTCAAATCGTTTAACCATGCAAACCACTTCTGAGCAAGCTTGTTAGGAACCGGCTCATCCCACGTGAGTTTTTCTTTGATTAGCTGCTGCAACAATGTTTTTGCAGGGAGGGTGAACGGAGACAGAAATCCTAGAGGATCATAGATGGAACTCACTGTAGATAGGATTCCTCTTCTTGTGACCGGTTTATCCTGTGTTATGATCCTGAATCTGAATGAGTCTGACTCTATGCACCACAAAACTCCAAGAGCTCTTTCAATTGGGAGTGCATCTTTACTCAAATCAACCGCTCTTACTTCCTTGGCTCTCTCATCTTCCGGCAGAACTGCCAAAAACTCTCTGCTGTTACTTAACCATTTTGTTAAGTTAAATCCACCTGAAGAACACAGCGCTTTGAGATTTTTGTACAAAGAAATGGCTTGATCTGCATCTTTGACAGACTTTAAACAGTCATCAATGTAGTAGAAATTATTGAGGATAGTATCCACGGCTTTGCTGCTGATGCTTTGATGCTGTTGTCCTGTGCCGTCCTTCTTAGGGCGTAGTTTGCACATGATGGTGAGGATGTTGCGCCAAATAAGTGCACAGTCATTTTATATTCCTCCATGTCTTGTTCAACATTTCCCTCAGGCCACCAAAGGAAGCGCATGAGGTCGGTGTCTTCCTCAGGGACTTTTACCTGATAATACATAGCTTCAATGTCTGCCATTATAGCGACTTCCTCCTTTCTGAAGCGTGTTAGCACTCCAACCAGGGAGTTCGCAAGATCTGGGCCCTGCAGAAGCTCGTTGTTAAGTGAAGTGCCTTGGAAGCCAGCACCACAGTCAAAAACCACACGTAGCTTTCTCTTTTGAGGGTGATAAACACCGTGGTGCGGGACATACCATAATTTACCATCTTGGCGGCTAAGCTGTTTCTGTGGGACTCTGACAGCATAACCCTTTTCAGTCATATCCTTCATGAACATGCTGTACTCTTGATGGAAGTCAGGATTCCTTTTGAATTTCCTTTTTCAGTGTAAGCGCTCTTTGCACTGCAACGCTGCGATTGTTGGGCATTGTGACAACGGTCTTCTTCTTTGGTAGACAGATGACATAATGACCTTCAACATGGTGAGTAGAATCTGTCACACAGCTCATAAACTGTTGATCCTCCTGTGACATTTCCACCTGTTCATCACACAGACGTTCTGGAAAATCCTGATTGTATTGCTGTAACAAGAGCTGCTCTACATTCTCCACTGATATGCGATTTACTGTAGCTTTTGTAACTGTTCCCCATTTTTTGAATCAGTGTGTGTGTGATCTCTCAGTGGACCGTTGACTGTCCATCCAAGAACAGTTTTGATGGCATATGGCCCATTGTCTCTACTGTTGATCACGTGCCATGGCTCTAATGCTTTGTACACGTTGCTCCCTATGAGAAGTCCAACGTCTGCATTAATGCTGGGTAGTCTGACCTCACTAAGATATGACCATTTTTCTATATCTTTCTGTGTTGGAATGTTTTCTCTTGACACTGGGATACTTTTCTGTGTATATACTTTGGGCAAGTCAATGAAGTTATTGCTGTCAATCCCACTGACTTCCAGATCTGTGAGCAGATAGCTTTCAACTTGATGCTTAGGACTCATGGTTTTCAGCTCCAGCTCCGTACGTCTGCCCTGTAGGTTCAACTGTCTGGCAAGTGTGTTGGTGCAAAACGTTGCAGAACTACCTGGATCCATGAAAGCGTAGGTCTCCACTATTTTGCTGCCTTTCTTTGCCTTCAACTGAACTGGTACAATTGAAAGAATGCAGTCATCTCCAGCCCCAGTGTATGCACTTGTTTCAACGTTGGCTGCCACTGACATGCTTGAAGCTGCAGGGTGTGTGACGGAACCATCTTGTAACTTTGCCTCTGTTGTGTTTACCTTGATGGAGCTCTCTTGCCTTTCAAAATGTAGCATACTCGGATGTTTCAGAGCACATACACCACATGTCATTCTTTTCTTACAGTCTTTACTTACATGTCCTTTAGTTAAGCATCCAAAGCATAATCCTGCTTTCCTCAGGAAGTCAATTTTTTCCTTATGTGGACTGCCTATTATCTTTTGACACTCCTCCAGAGTGTGATGACTTTCACAGAACAAACATGGTTTACTGAAGGCACTGTTGGGGTGCATCGTTTCAGCTTTTGTTTTGTGCGTAACAACTGGAGTGGCATTAATGACAAAGCTACTTCCCTTTTTTCCTTCTGGTTTTGTGCGTCGCTTGATGTCAAATTTTCCTTTGTCCTTCTTTTCATCTGTCCCTTCGAGCAGGTTTCCAAACAGTGGATCTGTGGTGACTTTAGCTTGCTTGTCCACAAACTTAACAAGATCGGCGAACTTGGCTCTTCTCCCTCGCTGCTCCTGTATCTCATATGCCTGGGCACGCCACCTTTCCATGAGCTTGTATGGCAACTTTGATGCCACAACCCTCATATTGGTTGGATTGTCTAGCTCATCCATGAATTCAACATCATCCATGGTGTTGTGACAGCTCAGAAGAAATAATGAGAAAGCCCTCAGCGCTTTGCCGTCTTCTGACTTGATTTTAGGCCACTTAAGTGCTTTTTCCATTAAAGCAGAAGCTATTTTGATTTCATTTCCATAATGTTCTTGCAAGAGTCTCAATGCTTGACCATATCCACGACTTGCTGGCATATGCTGACAGCTTTTTACCAAGTCTCGTGGTTCACCCCTTGTGTATTGCTCCAGAAAATATAGCTTGTCTGCATCATTGTCTGTTCTGGAATCAATAGCATGATCAAACGCCTTTATGAAGGATCGAAATTCAAGTGGATCACCATGGAACAGAGGAATGTCTCTTTGAGGTAAGCATGACAACCGTTGATTTTTCACGAGCAGCTCTGTAATATCAGTTTGACGTTTCATTACTCTGTACAGTTCAGTTGTGTCATCATTATGCTGTGGTCGATCCGCTGCATGTGTAGAACTTGGTCTCTGATCAACACGTACCTTTGGTTTTGTTGCCGGAGGATTAATCGACATCTCTGAACTGTCTCTGTATTTCCATCTAGATGGAGATGCATCATGCCTGATTTGACCATAATTGTAGTCCTGACGAACTGAATGTGATGATGCAGTGGCACCACGCTGTTGCTGAGATAAGTCGTAGTCTGCATATATTTTGAGTCGTGCAGAGGAAGCTGCAAGCTCTGTGTCAAGCTCCAATTGTTCTTTGTCCATCTTTAGCTGAGCTTCTTTCAGTAAAAGTGCCTGCTTTTCCTTTAATGCTGTTGCCTTTGCAACAAGTGCTGCTCTTTTTGCTGCTTCTTTCAGGCGTATTGTAGTAGCTGAAGATGCTGATGAACTTGTTTGACTGCCATGTTTAGAAACCTTACTGTTTTGTTTTGCAGACACATTCGAAACACTGTCCATTGGAGTTATGTCATTTCCACTTGTTTCAGAAAGGTCTTTATGAAGTTTTACTCCATCAATCCACCTCTCAACTCTTTTTATGAAGTCATGACAGCTGGACATTTTGGGCTCAAACCAGTAGGTTTGGTCCTCTTCAAGTTCATCCCCTCTCAATAAACATTTAACTGTCTCATTGGCTTCAATGAATTCCGCATGCAACTTGTAGTAACTCCTCATTTCCTTTTGTTCAATATGTATCATGTTATTGTCATCTTCCATGAAACGTTCTATTTGATTTGATTTTGTAGTTAATTGCCTTAATTTGGATCTTCTTGCAATGGTATACTGATGCAGTTTCTCCTCAATACCTTTTTCTGTAGGCATGGCCGCCCTCTTGTGGTCATCGTCGGTAACTGCACAGTCCTCATCGTCATCAACGACTGTACGTTCCTCATCAACACTTTGCGACTCCGTCATTGCCGCTTGTACACTTTTATTTCAATAATGACGTGATGAAATCCAGCGACGGGAATAAAATAAACAATAAACTTCAACACGGGGGTGGTTATCTGCCTTCTCCCGGCTGTCTGTTCAGAGTCTTGTTTATTCTCACAGCGTTATACCCCGCCGCGGGCGCCGTCTAATTCCTGGATGGGCCGTGTCCACGACGTGGTCCAGGTCGGTGTCAGACAGAGGTTTTTTGACTTAATGTAGTGGCAAACACTTAACAGTCTGAACTTAGTTTTAAAGCCACTCAGTATTTTAGCGGAAGGCAGGTTCTGGCTTGACTCATAGACGTTATTTTCTCACACACAAAATACCGGAGCCAGGTCGTCCCTTTTGTGGATTTATTTGACGTTCCATTGCATCCATCCAATCTTCTTATTAGGGTTACAACGGTCAGATATAGTACCAATTACAACATCTGTCTACGTCTTAAAATAACGTTAACGGTCAAAAAACCTTTTTGTGCCCCACCTAAAGCACCTCCGCTCACTATTTACGTTATTTTTTCCTAGTTCCTGCTTTACACTTAAGGCGCATGCGCCAAGCTACTTCAGGTGCTGTGGGAACTTTCAAAACTATGCGACTAAGTCATAACATAACACATTTCACATACTAAACTGTAAACACACAAACTGCAGTAAAGATTTGCTATTTGACAACAACAGTATTGGCTCCTACAGCATTCACTCAAACTGCTATGAAATCCAGATAGATTCAGTAGACCAAGAGAGTTCTGTATGAATGGGTAAATGTGTCTTTTAGTGTAAATATACTTTGAGTGGTCATCATGAAAACAGCAAGAAAAATGCTAAATAAATGGGGGCCATTTACCATTTAAATATGTAACACTAAACACTTTTTTTTCTGCTTGTATGTTATAACTCCAAAGGTCATCCAGCACACAGAGCCTCCCCGTTCAGGTCCCAGCATGTTACTGGGACTTACTGGTTCTCTGTATTTTGCAGGGTCAATGGGACTCCTTCACCTCTTTCACTCAGCCCCTCCCCCGCCGGCAGTGGAGGGGCAGGAGGAGGAGGAGGGGGGGAGGGGGGGCTGCGCCGGGGTCATCAGGCAGCGTCGCAATCCCCCAGCGGATTCACCACATGGCCGCCAGTCATGTTAACATCACCAACAACATCCTGCGAAGCTATGAACACTGGGAAACAGCTGACAGGCTGGCCACCGACAACCAGGGTAAGACTGCAACTTCTTTGTTTTGTTTTATTTTATTTTTAGTTCAGTTCACCATATTCTGGTGAAATAAGGTTCTGGTAATCATGTACAATCATGTCCATGAACTTCTTTTTTTTTTTAACACCTGGAAATACCTGGAACTGGGCTGTGGAGTTACAGCACCAGTGTACAAAGACACATTGTTGCTCCATAGTGTGTTTTACTAACTGACCAGCTAACTGCTAACAAGCTAACTGACCACAGAACACAGACGAGCAAATAAAAGCAAGCAGCTGTAGAAGATTCAGACTTCCAAGGAAGAAAAGGATCAAGTTTGTTGGAAAAAGATCATTTATTATATTTATTATCTTATTTTAAAAGAGATTACCAAGAGATTATCAATCAAGAGATTATTAGTTGCCTAATACCAGTGCTTCTCAATTATTTTCTCCTGCGCACCCCCCAGGAAGAAGAAAACACCCCCCCCACCCTCCACCACGACTATAAATAGTATCATTTGTCTATAGAATTGTTATAAGTTCTGCATGAGACTGTATCCCAATTAACATTAAGGAAAAACAAAAAAAGAAAGAAATATACACCAACTATAACAAAGAATAACTTTATTAATGTTGGTTTTTGTATGTAAAGATTTAAAGAGCATCAATCCCACCGTAGTCACGGTGACGCCAAGCGCTACATCAGCGTCGTCATCTTTCCTCGTCTTAACTTTCTGGTGTCTTTCGTTTGTCTCATTATCTCCGTCTCTCTCCTCCTTTCTTTTCATCCCTGTGAAATATTTTTCAGTGGTGTCTCTTGAGGGTTTGTTCACTTCATATCTCCTGCTCTGTGGAGCATGCGCGCATGCAAAAACAACAACAACAACAAAAATGGAGTATATGTGGATTTATACTTTATTCCAGTACGGCTAAAAAAAACCTTTTAGATTTAACATTTAGATTTAGATTTAATATTTAGATTTAACATTTAGAATTAGATTTAATATTTAGATTTAGATTTAATATTTAGATTTAACATTTAACATTTAGATTTAGATTTAACATTTAGATTTAGATTTAATATTTAGATTTAACATTTAACATTAAAATATAGATTTAACATTTAGATTTAGATTTAATATTTAGATTTAGCATTTAGATTTAACATTTAGATTTATATTTAACATTTAGATTTAGATTTTATATTTAGATTTAACATTTAACATTTAGATTTAGATTTAACATTTAGATTTAACATTCAGCATTTAGATTTAACATTTGACATTTAGATTTAGATTTAACATTTAGATTTAGATTTAATATTTAGATTTAATATTTGACATTTATATTTAGATTTAACATTTAACATTTAGATTTAACATTTTACATTTAGATTTAAATTTAATATTTAGATTTAACATTTAGATTTAGCATTTCATTTTCGTTCACATATAACCACATTTTTAAATAATTTATGTCTCAAATGTGTGTAAAATGAGCTAAATGTGAAGAAAATGAGCTAAATATTGAAAATATATCAGTTTGAAAACTGTAATCAAGTTTTTACATTCGGCACCCCATACCTTTTTGTTGTCTTTATTCTTTCTTGTTGTAAACCATCCAACCTATAACATGAACATTCAGGAGTTTCCTTCATTTGGACTTTGTACCCTTTTACTTGTTTCTGCTTTGAATTTCTATTTACTTCTAAATCATTTTATTAGTCTGTTTAGTTTTATTGTGTTATACACTGAACATCACCATGAATGTCAAGTATCCAGGGATCCTGTAAGTGAATTCCTACTCAGACAGGCATGACATGCTGAAATTGCTGAAAGCAAGTTTTGATGAAGGCCAGTTATGTCTTTAATGGGGGGGGGGCGGCCTTGAATTTGCCCTTTCACTTACAGCAGCTTAAAAAAACTCCCCCTCCAGTAGTAAACTCCAGTAACCCTGTCTCTCCCTCCCTCCCCGATCCAGACTTCTTCCAGGAGCTGGACTCAGTCATGGAGCCGCTGAGTCAGCAGAGCAGCATGACTGAGCTGGTTCGCTTCATCAGGCAGGGACTGCACTGGCTCCGCACAGAGGCTCACCTGTTGTGAAGACTGGACCAGACTCTTAGAAAAAAAAAAAAAAAAGTTTAAAAAAAATGTGGGCCATGGACCTAGGACTGGAATATCTAAGGAGGGAAGACCCGGGATGATGCTTCACTTCCCACTGGAATCACTCAAATGTCAACAGTAATACATCAGCAGGGTCCGGGTCCGTTCACTGGGCTGGAATTTATTTGTTCCAAATGGGAATAAAAGGTGACTGGAAAGGTTTTGGGATTTCTCTAAATCACAGAATACATTTTAGTATGTTGAACATTTGGTTGATGTTGCTTTTTAGAGCAACTGCAACAACGTATCAGTGCAGCTAGCTGAAACTCCTGAAGAGGTAGTACAAGAACCAAAAACAAGGTAAGAAACGGTGGATAACTGTACAAAAAAAAGTGGGAAGTTGAGGTGATTAAAGAATTGAAAAACTGAATGTAGGCAAATGACTTAGCAGAGGCTCACCTCCTCCAGCAGAGGACCAGAAACGTGTCAGTGACTGGGACCAGTGTTAAACCCTCAGGCTGATGCTGAAACAGCTGGAACAGTAGCTGATCAGATCAGGAGAACTATGGCGAAGAAAAAATAGTTGGGTTGCTAATCCTACAACTGAATACATGGAAGCTGAAATCAGTCCTGTGGGCCCGTAGAAGTTCATGCTTATGTTATAACAAGCAGAAGCTTGAACGTGCCAACTATGGAGCCCCGTTTGGGTCATAATTCAATGAATAAATGCGTCTATTATTATGAAATACAGGTGTTTATTATTATGAAATATTTCCCATTATTATGAAATGCATGTTTATTATGGGCCAGAGTTATTTAGTCTAATTTGTTATTCTTATATATTTAATTCTTGGTAAGGTGTAGTATTTAAAGTGTTAATTTACTTATTTTATATGTAGAGTATTGTTGTTTTTATAGGATGGAGCACTGCAACGAAAGAATTTCCCGCAAGGGATTAATAAAGTATTTTCAATTCAATTCAATTCAATTCAATTCAATTCAATTCAATTCAATTCAATTCAATTATTATGAAATATTTCCCATTATTATGATAATGGTTTCATTTTTCATAAGAATGAGGTTTTACATAAAAATGGCTTTGTTTTTCATAAGAATGATTTGTGTGTCAATCACAGCAGAGAGGGTGGAGCCATTTATGTGATTGGCTGCACTTTCATATAGGCATAAGCAACTATGTATGTAAAAGCTCATTCTTATGAAAAAGGAAGCAATTATGTAAAAACTAATTCCTAAATAAAAAAGACATTCTGAAATAAACTATGCATTATGTATCAAACTAAGATTAAATAATAATAAAAATATATTTCATAATAATTACATTTTTTTATAGTAATGGGAAATATTTCATAATAATACACATATATTTCATAATAATAGATACGTATTTCATAATAATAAACGCCTGTATTTCATAATAATAGACCCATTTATTTATTGGATTATGACCCAAATGGGGCTCCGTAGCCAACGCTCTGAACAACCTGCATCTGATATGAACATACACAGTTCTGAGTTATGACGACAGTAAGAGCTCAGAATAATTCCTGTCCCATTGAATGTCAGATATAGGATGCACACATTTTTATCGTCAATGAAAAGTAAGAAACATAAACATAAAGTCCAAA
>JAGFBZ010001987.1:0-102211 GCA_018398805.1 Hirundichthys speculiger | reverse complement strand
TGAAGCCTTCAACAAGGTAAAACAACTCATCTCCACAGCAACCACACTTGCATTCTACAATGTGAACAAACCCACAATAGTGAGCGCAGATGCAAGCAGCTACGGGCTGGGTGGTGTACTGCTACAGCGCCATGTCGAGGGTCTGAAACCAGTAGCCTTCTGCTCCAGAATGCTGACTGATGCAGAAAAGTGCTACGCGTAGATAGAGAAGGAGTGCTTAGCAGTTGTTTGGGCCTGTGAGAGATTCTCCACCTACCTGTATGGACTGGACAGTTTTACAGTGCACACAGACCACAAACCACTGGCCCCATTGATCAATAACAAAGACCTTGACACAGTTCCCCTAAGGTGCCAACGTCTGCTCATGCGCCTGATGAGATACAACCCTGCTGCAGAGTACGTGCCGGGGAAAACACTGACAGTAGCTTACACACTGTCCAGACAACCTTTACCGGCAATACAGAGTGAAATATCAGAACTGACCTGTGATGTTTCTGTGTTCGAGGATGTAGCTCACACAGCATGGCCTGTGTCACCCTCCAAACTGGAGCGGATCAAGCAGGAAACAAGTACAGACTACGATCTGCAGGTGGTGAGCAAACTAGTGACCCAGGGGTTGCCAAAGCACGTGAGTAGCATTCCAGCACAGGCCAAAGCATACCACCAATGGGGCAACAGCCTGTCAACCTCAAAGGGACTCGTGCTGTATGGAGACCGTATCGTCGTCCCACACAGTATGAGAAGTGACATACTCCACCGTTTGCATGATGGGCACCAGGGCATCACTTGGTGATGCCCTGGTGCCCAGGCAAGAACTCGCACGGAGCTCTGGAGCGATGGGTATAAATCCATCACAGGGAACGAGGCCACGAGCTGCAGGTGCGTGATTAGGTGATGAGCATCAGGTGTGGGTAGGAGCGCGCCGCGCCCGCTCACGTCACCAAGCGCACAGCTCTCTGGCTGCGCGCTGGGACGTGCTGGGCGTGTCCCCCTGCTGCTCAGCCGGTGGAGTCACCCACTACCCAATACCCAACATCTGCGAGATAAAGGTACCGCAAGATACCGAATTTGTGGAAAGCGCAAGAGACACGCCCATTGCCGCACCCACAATGTGAGTAAGGGAGTCGGCATAATGGGTAGCAGGTTTTGGGAGCAGAAGATTGCATTAGCGGTTGGCAGAGGCTCCTAAATCTGCGATTTGCAGGTAGTGGGTAGTTGGTATTGGGTAGCAGGAGGTGTAAGATAGGGCCCTTACTATCATACTCTCTCACAAACACTATTATAATCACACACACTTACTATCATACTCTCCCCAAAACAATATTATAGTTACACACACTCACTATCATACTCTCTCACAAACACTATTACAGTCACACACACTTACTATCAAACTCTCTCACAAACACTGTTATAGTCACACACACTCACTAGCATACTCTCTCACAAACACTGTTATAGTCACACACACTCACTATCATACTCTCACAAACACTATTATAGTCACACACACTTACTATCATACTCTATAATCCACAAAAGTAATCAAAACAGGCATCAAGGAACTGAAAACAGGAAAAACACTAACGGGGAACAAGAAAACACTTACGGAGCATGAAACAATAATCGACTGAACATAAATCGCAAAGCAGAATACAAGACTTAAATACACAGGGAACCCAGTGAGAAGCAGGTGCAGACAATCAGGATAACAAGAGGGAAGCAAAGCTGAAAACAACGGAGACAAGACAGACCTTCAAAGTAAAACAGGAAACAGGTAACACAATAGACAGGGATTAACGCCAACTTACACATAACATAAAAGAAACCAAAATGGCTGTCATGGCTGCCCCAAACCATGGCAGTTATAGTTACACACACTCACTATCATATTGTCTCACAAACACTATCATAAGTCACACACACTTACTATCATACTCTCTCACAAACACTATTATAGTCACACACACTCACTATTATACTTTCTCTATAGAAAAGGCCCAAAGTTATAAGTATTAAAATATAAACGAAATATATATTTTGTCACATATAAGCCGCACCGGATTATAAACTGCCGGTATCCAGGCTGAGAAATAAGATATTTACATCGAAAGATTTTGTACCTAAAGTGTTTATTCATATACCTGAACTGATTGTTTCTGAACAGTGCCTGTAACACGTCAGTAAAAGTGCTGATCAAACAAAACAGAAAAGTCATTGACGGTTTTATTCATTTTCCTCCTGCACACTAAAAACAAGTTGCTTTATTTTTCCTCCTCCTGTGTACTGAAACCACCCCACACAGCAAAGACATTCGGAACGGACCCGCGAAATGGACCCATATCGGGGTCCCACTTGCAGACCTGCTGGCTCCATACTGCGTCCGGTCTGCATCTGCGATTAAAACCTTACCTCCACGGCGGGTCCACTCAGAACCCTCAAATCCGCTGGGGAACCAACAAACTGACTGGACAAACTGATAAATCCAGGTGTGTCTGAGTAGCTACAATGGTCAGACACACCTGGATTAATCAGTTTGTCCAATAATAATAGGTATTGATGCTCACAAAATGAATGTAGAGTAGCATAGCCAACATAACAGAATAGCCTTTAACTACTTGGTTTGTTTTTTGGTTTTTGCACTTCCTGCTAGAGCGCCCCCGAGGGCTGAAGAAAAATTCATAGAAAAGCCGTATCTCTGTATACGCCTCATGGTTTAAAGCGTGGGACAAAAGTAGCGGCTTATAGTCCGGAATATACAGTATTTATCTTTTTTTAACCAAGTTAAACTTCTGACTACCATGAAGGTATTTACTCCTATTTGAAAACTAAAATAACACATTAAAACATACTTTTTAGGATAATTTAAATTCAAGCTGGATTTTAAGTATAATGTAATTAATGATATACGTTCGGATAGTATAGTATTTTAATTTGGAACAACTTAAAATTTAGAGTTGACTTTCTATACAATTAAGTCAGACGGCTTTGAATTTTTAATTTAGAATAAAATAAATTATTTGAGTAAGGCTGACGTGAATTTGTAAAGTTCAACAAACTTAATTTATTAAATTGGATAAACTTAATTAAATTGCTTGTTACCAATTGAAGCAATTCAATTAAGTTGGATCAACTCTTCTCTTTTTTCAGTGCAGCATATACTTATCTTTCTTAAATGTAGAAATGTTATTTCTTACAAATTTATGAAGTAATTTAGACATTTAAAACATGCAAAAGATTTTTTAAGTTGCATCTAAGCAGCAGTTTTAACACTGTACAAACTGTTCCTTATGTAGCAGTAGGTCACAGGAAGCCCCAGGAGCAGGAGGCCAATCAGGAGAGGCTGATTAAAGGCAGATGAGACCTAAAGACTGACTCACCCTCCTCAGGTCACTTAACTTTGACTGTAGTTGTGGATCCTGCTCTGTGGACTGATGCTGGATTTTAAGTGCAGAGGCACAGCACTGACTGCCATTTAATTTAGTTTAGAATTTTAGACTTTTAATTGTATGTATCTTACTGTTTTAGATTAGTTTTAGAATTTTTAACATTCTGTTCTCCTAATTTTTCTAGTGTTGTGGCTGGTGGGGCCCTCCACTCGCTGGTGTGGTGGTGACACTGAGAGTCCACTTTAATGGGTGATTTGATTTGTTTTGTACATTACATTAAGTTGGTGTCTTTATTTGAAGTGTTGTTTTTTTTTTTTTTTTTTTTGTTTCTTTTTTAGACTCTCAGGGTATGATCTTCCGCCAAACCTCCTAAAGCCGCTACTAAGGGATCTCTTCTCTGTGTGTAGCTGACGAGAGCAAGAGATGGGAGATGCGGGGACACGTATCAGCCAATCAGTGTACAGACAACCAACAGCACAGTAATGCCCGTCATAGCAGCCAATCACAGGTCTTGATATTCGTTCATGGGGCCTCGCGTGTCGGCTCTTGTTGTTTCCCGAGACTCGTTCTTGATGTGATGGGTTTCGTGTCAGCCTCGGGCGGTTCACTTGAATTTTTTTCAAAATTTTTTCGAACATTTTTTTCCTATGAATATTTTTGAAACTTCTGCGGTGTACTAAGACCGCGAAGTGTGGGGGATTGCTGTAAATGCTTGTAAACAGGGGAAAGCCAATAACCACTGTTTTACTGCAATGTCCATGACATGTCACTGTCAAATGACTGGTGATAATAACTCTGATGCTCATTAATTTATGATAGGTATTAATCCATGATGTCAAAATAAAGTCGTAATTGCTGCTGATGATATTTGCTCAAACTGTGTTAGTTCAGTTGTGCAGCCCATCCCTCTTCTCAAAGAAATGAGTAAGAAGCTGCATCCCATCCCATCTCATTATTTAAAAATGTCACTCGTCTACTGTCTCATATTAGTTATTTGAATTGAGACCTCTTCTGTCTCATAAATTTTTTTGTTGGCATTCCAGTGTTTTCAATTGTTATATCAGATTTTTATATTCCTCCTCTTGAATCCTTTTTTTTTGTCAGCTGCCCTTGATATTAACTTCCCTCTAATAATAACTTTAATTGTATCCTATATAACAGTAGCATCAACCTGACTATCTTTATTCTCCTCTCTGCAACATTCATGTTGTTCTTTCCCAACTTTTTACTTTTATTTCCAGATTGTTCAGATTAATTTCCAGAATGTATCTTTCTTCCTCCTGTTCAGATGGATGTTTAGGTATATTATACTATGAACAGATAGGTCAGGGATCCCTGTCCTGTAGTCTTCAGATCCAAGTCCATCTATTGTATTTTTAAATTAATAATTTATTCTTGAATAGACTGAGTCGGGGCAGAAAAATGCGTAGAATTACTCTCTAGAACAGGGGTGTCAAACTCCAGTCCTCGAGGGCCTCGAGGGCCGCTGTCCTGCATATTTTAGATGTTTCCCTGCTTCAGCGCACCTGATCCAAATGAACGGGTCGTTAACGGACCTGAGCGGACCTGGATGACAAGCCTATGGTGATCCATTCATTAGAATCAGGTGTGCTGAAGCTGGAAAATATCTAAGATGTGTAGGACAACGGCCCTCGAGGACTGGGATGTGACACCCCTGCTCTAGAAGGCGGAGTTCCCAACATACATCAAATACCCCAGTTCAGTCAGAGAAGTTGCAAGTAATTTTGATGACTGTGTCGTATTTCTTTTATCATCGGTTTGTGTGAAGTCGAGCATTTAAAAGCATATTAAGTCCCCCCAAAACTGATTAATATTCCTTCACTTTTTAAGGTTATAATCCTCAAACAATTCTCAGGAATCTTCAATCATTACCAGGAGGTACATAAATACTGACCAGTGTAACTATGTTATAGATTTTTGGTCTTTACAATCACACTCTCATTAACACACACACGCAGACACATGTGCGTGTGCCTGTGTGTAAAGGTTTCGCCATGCCAAACTATGACACTAACCATTAATATATATCAAGAAAAAAGAAAAAAAGAAAAATTTGGGTAACAATTTATTTGAAAATAATTTCAAATGATTGAAATGAAAAAATATATTTGCAAAGTATATCTGTAGTATTACAATTATAACAAAAAATATAAAAACAATAAAAAAAAAATACAATAAAAACAAAGGTTTTACTCTAAAGGTTATAGTGATATGATCGTCTAAGGACGGTGAGAGTCCTAACATTGTTTAGTCTTAATGATATCACATGGTTATAACTTATAATTATCAGTGGACAACAGTAACTTCTAAAGACATATGATTTTAATTGACAAAAGAAAAATGAAAGAAAGTAAATTTAAAATGTTCGTCAGTGTTGCTGACATAATTGATCAAATTGATAAACTACGTGGTTTCCTATTATTAATTTTCATTTTGCTTCTGCATTTTTTTCTGGAGCCTTCATGCACCACTTTGCTTTCACACTTGGGGGATGGAAAGGATCACTTTCTTTAATTTAGTAATTCGACCAACTAACAGCCAAATTAATTGCTACTACTGCTTCACATACTTTATACTGAAAACAAGATGTTTCCAGAAAAGAAAAAACACACATTAATCATGAGAAGACTGACAAGGATGAGCACAATGTTTCGAGAACTTGTCATAATTCTCACATCCTCATGAAACATTAAACTTTAATCTTCTGCAGACTGAAAAAGAACATTCTTTTCTTCTGGATTTCAAACAAAAACGGTCTTCAATGAACATTACATTTTTTTTTTTTACAGTATGTTGGCCTCATGAGAGCCTGGCTTCAGTATCTGAAAAGTCACAATGAGTTTCACTGCTTTTCTAAACCAGTGATAGAACAGTGCATAGATCACAGGGTTTATACATGAGTTTAAAAAGAAAAAGAATGCAATGACCTCATATGAACTGTTCAGTATTTTGTCCCCTGCAAGAGAAACACAGTAATAAGGAGAGAAACACATTAGAAAAACAACCACTAAAACACCAAGAGTCCTTGCTGCTTTCAGCTCAGATTTTCTTCTTGTCACAGTCACTGAATGCTGGAGTGTGACAGTTGTAATGTGAGAGCGCATGGCACGAGCCTGAGACACAGCCACCACAAAAACTCTCATGTACAGAACTATGATGGTCGAAACTGGAAGAAAAAATGTTATAACAAGGCCAAACGTTCCAGTAATTAAGTCAACAACAATCACACATTCTCCATAACAGGAATGGTACCTCCCTGGATGAGTCAGGTCATCTTTTACATTAAGGCCGCTATAGAAAGACAGAAGACAGCCAACACAGCCAGACACAGACTTTAACTCTTTTTACAGTCACTCTGGTTGGGTAATGCAGAGGGTCACAAATAGCCACATAACGGTCGACTGATATCAGAACCATGTCTCCTACTGAGACAGATGTGATAATGAAAAATAAATAAATATAAAGAGAACACATTAAGTCTCCAGGAAACCAACACTCTGTACTTCGAAGGATTTCACCTGGAATCAACAAGAGACCAACAAGAAAATCTGAGACAGCCAGAGAGAGGAGGAGAATGTTAGTGGGAGTGTGGAGCTGCCTGGAAGGAGACAGAGAAGGTTCATTTAACTAATGTACTTTAAAATCTCAGTGACAAAACAATTCAAACAACTTAAAACAATAAAAAGGCATTTAAATGATCTGCCACATCTAAGACTGACATATGGATTATAGATTATTGTCATATTTTGTGGTCTATTGCCCTGGATGTGAGGTTACTGTTAAAGTCTGGCATCCCCTAATAAGTCAATTCAATTAAACAGTTAATATTGAAAAAAAACAAGGAACTATCAAAATATGAAAAAAAGACAAGAATAACTCTACCTGTAGTGAGACACCGAGATGATGACGAGTAGATTGAGAGTCACAGTGAGCAGAGAGATGGAGAACAGCATGACATAGCGTAGTAGAACTTTGGTTGAAAGAGAGCCAGGTTTCTTGCAGGAGATGTTGGAGAACTGTGGAAAGCAGAGGTCTGCTCCAACCTGGATCTCCATGTACAGAGCTGCAGCTCTGAGTGGCTTTCTCAGTAAACTCTGTCATATAACTTGTGTGTCAGACCTTCTAACTCCTCCCCTTCGCTGTCCTGCAGCTGTAGTTGGACAAAGATGCTCAACCCTTTTGATTAGATCATCGAGGTCAAAGGTTCAATATTCCCAACTGATTAGGATCTAAGCATGTGGTCCCTTATTTCTGGTAATTATTTCATTGATTTGATATGACCAAATCCTTATTGTTAGAGATTTTAATTTACATGTGTGCTGTCCTGACAAAACCGTGGTCAAAGATCTTTTTAAACCTATTTAATTTGATGCAGTGGGTATGAACCCACAAAGGAACAAGGACACACACTGGACCTTGTTTTCTCTCATTGTTTGTCTGTTTTTTTACTTGATAGTTTGTGAATCAGCGTTCTCAGATCACAAACCTGTGTTATTTAACGTTACCTTGTCATGTACATCTTTCAAACCTTCCACTCCGGCTAGACACTGCTGTGTTATTAACCCTTCCACTGCTAATCATTTCTCAGCTTTCCTCAGTCAAAACTGTGCCATTCCTGAGACTGTATTTCTTGATACTGAGGACCTCAGCTCATGGTTTCATTCCTCCTGCCAGTCTGTACTAGATGTTGTGGCTCTATTAAAAACCAGGCATCCACAAACTATAACTGAGCCCTGGCTGAATGACACATTTTGAGCTGTCAGGCGAGAGTGGCGGAAAGCTGCACGAAAGTGGAAGAAGGACAAGTTGCAGGTGTCATTTCCAACTTTCAAGGACTGTTGGCATCGTTATCAGATGATGATGAAAGATGCTCAAAGACAACACCAATCAAATATTATTCTATCCAACTGTCATAGGCCCTTTCGTATTTAATCATTATTTATAGCTCTCAGTAATTTATTTTATAGTTAAAAGTAACTCTGAGAAATTTATTTTAAGAGTTTTTTACCTCTGCATCTTATTTTGAATGAGACCATGTAACTTCCGGTCTAGCAGCATGCTTTACAGCAGTAGTGCTGCACAGTGTTGCCAACTTAGCGACTTTGTCGCTATATCTAGCGACTTTCCAGACCCCCCTAGCGACTTAATTTGTAAAAAGCGACTAGCGACAAATCTAGCGACTTTTTCTGGTGATTTAGCGACTCACTGGCACTCAAACCGCTAGGTTTGAAGCCATCACTTGGCTGCTGATGGCTGCTGTCTGCCTCGCGAGCTGCGCTTCTCTCCCACTTTCGGGCACAGTGCACAGCCACAAACACCCTGCCCCCCCCGCGCGAGACAACTCGAGCTCGACCGTCGGTCCGTCCGTCGCATCTAGCGACTTCTAGCGACTTCCGGGACAGCCTCTAGTGACTTTTCTCATTGGAGAGTTGGCAACAGTGCGCCGGTTCTGACAGAGGCAGTGTTGCCAACTTAGCAACTTTGTCGCTATATCTAGCGACTTTCCAGACCCCGCCCCCATCGCGAGACAACTCGAGCTCCTCTCCACCCCCCTACCCCCCCGACCGTCCGTCCGTGTCCGTCCGTTGCATCTAGCGACTTCTAGCGACTTCCTGGACAGCCTCTAGCGACTTTTCTCATTGGAGAGTTGGCAACAGTGGTGCTGCAGCTGTCAGTTTGTATCCGGCTTTAGACAGAGATAGAAGCACACTGCCAATTGGTAAGCTGTGGCTCAGAAATAGCCTGCTAACAATACGTAGTGTGTGAATTTAATGTGTTTGTGTGTATTTCACTGCTAAGGAGCTTTAAATGAGTGATATAAGAATGTTAAGGATGAGTGTGTTTATTTAGAACTCGCGGTTCGCTCCCGATTTGCGCCGCTAAGTTGTTAGCACTTCCGCTAGCTCGCAGTTAGCACTTCCGCTAGTTCGTTATTAGCATGCTAAGCTAACTCCGCTAGCATCCATAGACTAGTGTTTAGCTGGTTGTTTGAGCATTTGGCTTGCTATGTTGGCTGCTAATGTTGACACTGAGACACTGTGTGTATGTTTACTCATTCAGTTTATTGTGTTTACTGCAATTAATTGATTTAATTCATAGGAAGATAGTTAAATGGTTTATATTTAAAAAGTAAATGGTTGTTAATCATTAAAAAAGATAGAAACAGTTATTTAAAAGGGTTATTTTATAAATATTTTTCTATGTACCCTGTTAAATTCTGGTTTATGTATTTCAGGTTTATAACCTGTGTACCTGTGTGAAAGCAAAATAAAAGAAGAACAAGGAAAACACAAGTTATGACTACAGTGTGCTTGCTGTCTAGCCTTTTCGGAGGGCTGAAGATTTAAAAAGTCCGAACACTGTGTATTATTTAACATCATTTATATTGTTCTGAATATATTGTCTACTGCTTTTGTCCCTTCAGTCTCTGTTCCCTTTTCTGCAGTTTTTAACCAGTTTGAGAATGTGATCTTATTATTTTTACATGAGATTGTTTACTTTAAGCCCTCAGGTTCTGATGTGTCTGTTTTTCTTATAATTCCTGCTCCCATTATCTCTCTTACTGATCCTGCTGCTGTGTGTCAAAGAACAGGAGCGATAAGGACACACAGAAAATTTTATTTTGTTTAATTAGTGGCATTCCCAAGAGCACCAGCTCTCTGCCTGAAAAAAAAAAAAAGTTTGGTGAGGCAATTTTTGCTTTTGCTTGAAAACGAATGACCAGCGTATTGGCTAAGATGTTAGCTTTGCAGTTAAATAAATAAAACAGAGCTGTAAAATATGATCATTCAAAAATCTGAGGTAAAACAAACAATAATGTATCCAATGAGATCGCCTGGAGAGTGTACAAAAATACCCTAAAGAAATCTAATTATAAATCAGAGGACAGACTAAAAAAAAATTAAGTTATTCCCTGCAGGGTAACTTGAGCTTTTGACTCCTGTACTGTATTGCATTGGAGGATCAAAGCTCTCTTATGCATTTTTGGCATCGTCCAAGACTGTCATTTTTCCCAGTTGTGAGCCATTAAAATAAAATTAAGTTACATTTTAAGCTATTGACAAAAGGAAGATCCTGAATAGGCGTGGGAGCTCCAGCTAGTCAAATTTCAGATGATCTGCTGGCCCAAATGAGAACATTCGCCTGAGTTCCCCCATTGATCCTGTCCCTCCTCAATTTTTTGAAGAGATCATCTGTGTTTTAGAACCATCAATTCTTGCTCTTGTTAACAGCTGTCTGTCCTCAGGTGTGGTTCCAAAAGTGTTTAAACATGCAACAGTGCAACCATTGATGAAAAACACCTGACCTGGATCCCAGTGTGTTATCTAACATTAGGCCTATTTCCAAGCTTCTTTTTTTCTCAAAAATTCTGGAGAAGATTGCTTACAATCAAATTGTAGTGTAAGCACGCAGAATAACAAGGCTGGAGTAAAGAAGAAAATGTGATTTACTTTGCAGTGGTAATTATAATAAACTTAACATCAGTACTCGAACGTACATGCAGTAGCTTGCTTCCTTCTTCTCTCTTCTTCTACACACAAGTATCCCAACTTGTAACATACAACACTGCCACCTAGAGGTTCAATTGGGCAATAACAAATGATAGAACACAACATCTCCCCTCTCTGTAAAAGATTATAGACACTGCTGTGTCTAAAATAAATAAAAGTTTTGGTACCGTTAGCACAGGACACTGTGAATAAGATAGCCTTACATAAAGTACATTAAACTTGTAAACAGTGCATATAAATGTAAACAAAAGAATTACTTAACTTCAACTTTAATGCTTCCACTATTTTAACTGTAACTATCAAGTCACTACACTCATCTCAGCCTCCTGTGATAATGCAGATTATGGCATGGCATAGTCCTTGTGCCACTTAGGCTTGTGTTTATTTCGTAGAGTTTGTCAGACGGGTTGTTACTGACAGGGGTGTGTAACAGTTCAGAAGTGTCACTGTTTTGTTCAGCTGCAGAGGGAATGCGGGCAACGTAAGTGGCATTTCAGGTACTTCCATCACTCAATAAAAAGAGTTTAGACCTATTCTCTTTCTCTCAGTTGCTGGGAAGGTAAATCTGGGGTGAGCTTTAGGAACATGGTAAGGTATCCTTATCCTTAAAGTATCCTTTTAATCTTATTGTACCTATGTGTAGTGACAATAAAGGATTCTATTCTATTAAATCCTCACTCTCTCTCCTGGTTGGAAAGAAGGTGTGCGTGCGCCACGTTTAGCATCAGTATAACGATGCATTTTGGCCTGCTGTCTAGGGCTGGGCCGATACACTTTTGTGCCGATTTGATTCTCCTACGATTTTTGGGTCCCGATTCGATTTATATTGCGATTCTGATTAAACAAGTATTGCATTTCGATTTTACCAAGTATTGCGATTTTTATATTTCAATTATTGAAATATGAAAATCATATAATAATAAATAATAATAATATTAAATATTATATTTTATTATATGTATTAATTATTGATTATTATATATAATATTATAATATTAATATATTCTTATTATTATTGCATTATTACTTTAAGTATGAAATAATAATAAAATATAAAGATTAAATATGTTTTAATATTTAAAAAAAATGCACAATTTCTGTAGTTTAGAGCAGAGGTCTTCAACCCTGGTCCTCGAGGCACCCTATCCAGCAGGTTTTAGATGTTTCCTCTTCTTCTTCACACCGTGATACAAGTGGCTGTGTCATCAACAGACTTGTGCAGACTTTGAGGACAACCTGATAATGACCATTAATTAAAATCAGGTCTGTTGAAGCTGGGAAACCTCTAAAACCTGCTGGATAGGTGCCTCGAGGACCAGCGTTGAAGACCTCTGGTTTAGAGGTCTTCATGGGTACACTTTCATGGACCAGACCCCGAATGGAGCCGTGAAAATTCGACCCGAAACCGACCCGACCCGAGCTATTATCATAAGTTCGAGAGTCCAAACCTGAATGGACCCGCAATTTTTGGACCCGTAACTGACCCGACCCAAGTCTTTAGTTTCCGACCACGAACTGAACCGAGTTACCCGAATAGAACCGAGACAATACAGCCTATAGTTGCTAATTTTAAAAGTTGTCTAGCGTTGAATAAAACTTGATTTTCTTACCTAAAGTTGTCTTCTTCTACCCGGCTCAGTTGCTCCATAGGCTACGTGATGGAAACGACAATAAATCCGCGTTATATATATATCGTTATTTTCTTTGCAGATACAGATGCTATTGGTAGCAACTGCTAACGCTAATAGCCTACACCGGTCAGGACGTGTCGTGAATATGTTCTCATCCAGCGTTGTCATGTTGGCGATCCGTTGTGCTTTACAGCCACGGTAAACAAACCGGTAACAACACGCTACGGCAACACGATTGTTTCATGACAAACACGCCAATGAATAATCATTTAACTGCCCGAGACCTGACATTAGCTGCCACCGCCAGTGTCTTTACCTCTTGAGTAAACGCAGACCCGGTCTGTCAGAGAGCACCGACCTCCCTGGGTGGTAGCGAAGGATGTGCGCCGTCATGTTCGTGGTGTTACCACAGTAAGAGATTTGACTGCGACAACGCTTACATATGGCTTTCCTCATATCGAGCTCTCCTGCCCCGTGCTTTTTATAAAAACCAAATAAAGTCCATACGTTTGATTTGAAGTGGGGCGGTGTGGGAAAGAGTTCTGGCTCTGTGAAAGTACTCCGCTCGCTGCACTCCGCCATTTTGTCGCGTGAATTTGCCGGCATTCTGGTTACTATGGTGACACACGTGCTTCTATTTCCGGAAGTGTAGATGACAAAAGAGACAGCGAGCGGATTATTTCCACGGAGCCACCCAAACTCTTTACCCTACAATTAAATAAATAAAAATCGATTCTTGTATGAGAATCGATTTTTTAAAATCCCCAGAAAAAAATCACGATTAATATAAAAATCGATTTTTTGGCCCAGCCCTACCGCTGTCTCTGAACAGCTAGAGGAGCAGTGACATGGAGTGGAGACATGGCAATGATAAGGGAAGAATAAGAATGTCCAGTTTGGTGCGCATTTTCCTACCATAAAGGAGCTCATAAGGCGAGGTAGAAATTGCAGCATGTGGCGTTGCACGGTACACTTGAAGCCAGTTCATTACAGTCTCTTTTCATGGTTGTGACTGTTGGATGGCCATTTGAATGCAGCTTCTGAGGGCATGATGAAATCTCTCAATAGCTCCATTGGCAGCTGGACAGTAAACTGATGTTCTGCTGTAGGAGATACCTCAGGTGTCCATGAATGAAGCAAAAACTGCAGAGGTGAACTGCGGGCCATTGTGTGTGACTATGTCTTCTGGGTTACCATGACGACTGAAGACAGGGGTCCAGAAGTGAATAATGTCTGCATTGGTGGCAGTATGTGAAAAGGCGAGCTCAGGCCACTTGAAGTAGTAGTCTGCCAGCGTTATGGGGTACCTGCAAGCTGAAACAGCTGTGTTGAAGGGTCCAACAATATCAAGGCCAAGTTTTTTCTATGAGGATGTAGTTGTCCTTGATTGAGAGCTCATCTCTGATCTTGTAGTATGGAGCCAGTGTATCACGCACTGTTTTAATGGAGGGAGGCCAACCACTTTCCATTTTTGAGCGCAGGGCTGACAGTTCAGGACAAGAAGAGCAGGCAGAGTCAAATCCGGCCACTGGAAGGGAGCTCAGGGTAGCAGAAATCTGTGCCACCATCTCAGGGTCTATGTCTATGGTGGAGTTAGAAGGTGCAGGTAGGGGAAGGCGTGAGAGCCAATCAGCTGTATAGTTTTGTGACCCTAGTCAGTAGATGATGTCATCATCAAAGCAGAGCAGGCGTGCAAACCAGTGGGCTACAAGCATTCCAGTCTGACCGATTTGTACAAAGAAATGTTGTTAATCACTGGTGGTCAGTGCAGAAAGTAAATCGGCATCCCCACAGGTACGTTCTCCATTTTTCTGCAGCCCACACACAGGCAAGAGCCTCTTTTTCAACTGTTGAATACTGCTCAGTTTCAGTCAGTGTGCAAGAAGCAAAAGCCACTGGCTTCTCTGTGCCATCAGGCTGTACTTGTGCAAAGACAGCGCAGAGTCCGTAGTCACTTGCATCTGTGGATCTCACAGGTCGTAGAGAAGGGGTCAAAAAGGGAAAGTGCAGGACTGTCCACAAGTAGCTGCTTGACTTCCTCAAAACTGCTTTGTGCTTCAGGAGTCCATGTAAAGGTGTCTTTGCCACTGGCACATGCACGCATAAGGGCCACAACTGTCGCAAAGTCAGGCAGAAACTTTGAGTACCAGGAAACTAGGCCAAGAAAAGACCTCAGAGCAGCGGCATAAGATGGGGAAGGAGCTTTGAGGACAGCGTCAATATGCCCTTGGTCAGGGAGGATGCCGTCTGTAGTGATTGTATGGCCCAAGAAGTGTAAGGAGGGCTTCCTGAAGTGACATTTACTGTCATTGAGGCCTAGTCCAGCCTCCTTCAATTTATTGAGAACCGTGTTGAGGTTTTGGTCATGCTCAGCAGGTGTGTTACCAGAGATGATCAGATCATCAAAATAATTTTGGACACCTGGCAACACACAGGCAAGAGCCTCTTTTTGAACTGTTGAATACTGCTCAGTTTCAGTCAGTGTACAAGAAGCAAAAGCCACTGACTTCTCTGTGCCATCAGACTGTACTTGTGCAAAGACAGCGCAGAGTCCATAGTCACTTGCATCTGTGGATATCACAGGTCGTAGAGAAGGGTCAAAAAGGGCAAGTGCAGGACTGTCCACAAGTAGCTGCTTGACTTCCTCAAAACTGCTTTGTGCTTCAGGAGTGCATGTAAAGGTGTCTTTTATTAGAGGCCATTTAGGAAATATTTCATATTTGCTCTAACATGTTACATCATACTCTCTCACAAACACTACTATAGTCACACACACTACTATAGCTACAAACAGACACACACTTAGGGCCCTATCTTGCACCAAACCTCCTAAACCTGCTATTAAGGGATAGCAGGTAGCAGGAGGGGCATTCCCCCACAAAGAATGCAATCTTCCACCTCCCGAAACCTGTGATATTACCTGCGCTAACCGCTATATTATGCATACATTATGCATACATTATGCATGGGAGTGGTTAGGGCATTCCACCTGTTTAAGCAATCAGTGCGTCAGTAGCCATTGCCTTTAAGAGCAGGTTGTGCTACCTGCAAACTGCTATGGAGCGTCTTTTCACCCAGAACGGAGCAGCTCTCATGGGCAGCTCATCTGGGACTCTGCTGTAGAGCTTCCTCCTCTTCTTTCCTCCTCCTCCTCTGCACTGATATATACATAGCTAGCTCTAACTAATGTGGAGCAAATGATTTAATCATTTCTTTTGTACTCCAAGAAGTTCAAACAAACTGCTCAGAAAAAAATAGAGCCAGTGTGCTTTCTTAACTAGAAAAGCACTCGGAGAGCGCAGACCTCCGCCAAGCACAGTTCTCCCATATAGCATTTTACAGATTGCGATAAAATCCGCCTTCTGGATCAGATCCGGATCAGCCTCTGAAATTTTATAGAGGTTTTCATTGTCAATACTTGAGTGAAATTTAATGAGTTGTGGGAAATAATTAACGGAGATGTTGAGAAACAAAATTTCCAGCCCCATTGAGCGTATGTTACGGTCTCAAGCCGGGTTGTGAACCGCAACCTTCCACCTCTGGGGCCTCTGAGCACAACCCACTGTGCCACCTTCAATCCTCTACACAGACACTCAGATCCACCTATGTTTCACCTTCCCATCCGACGAGCAGCCCAGGTGTGGCACTGCACACCTGTACCTATTCAGTCATCATTCAACTAGACTCGTCGCCAAATCTTCCCATAGAAATGCCTGATCCAGCCATTCGCAGTGCCACCTCCTTGCCTTCGTCGTCCCCTGGATTGTTGGTTTGGCTGCCAACCCTCGAATCCTCATTTTTTACTTCTGAGAGAATTAAACTCTTAAAATTCCAGAACTCCCTTCCTGTCTCCATTGTGGTTGCTTTAGGGTTCAAGAAACAACTAAACAGCGCAATGTTTTCGAAAATTTGAAAGGGATCCAGAATCCAGGATTTCTTCCAGATCACACCCAAAATAAAATCAGTTCTTCCTTTTCACATTTCTGACAACTCCTGAAAATGTCATCAAAATCCATCCATAACTTTTTGAGTTATCTTGAACATATCCCCTGTGACAAGACGCACAAAGACGCACAGCTGCGCCAAGACGCATAGCCGCTGGGAGTGGTGCTTTTTAAAATACTGCAGAACGGATCATTGGATGAGCATTGAGCCAGAGGAACGTATGATGACATTTACCTTCTACCACTGAGCTCATCTCAGGTGCTCCGAGCGCAAGGAGAGGGTCAGAGGGATAGGCGCACAGTACAAGAAACTCAAGAAAGTTCTGTGATCTCCTTGTTCCCTCCACAGCAAACATCTGAATGAGATCATGCCACAGCTGTACAGACATCATCTGCCCTTAAGAGAATAATAATGTATGAAAGTAATACAGTGATGCATAATCAAGAGGTAGAGCCGGTTGTGCAGTCCACATGTGACTGGGTGGACGTGCAATGACGGGATTTAGACGCGCTCTTTTACACGCCAACATGCCAGTTGCGCTTTCCACAAACTCGGTATCTTACGGTACTGGTATCTCGCAGATTTTGGGTATTGGGTAGTGGGTGGTCAGACCACCCACTACCCAATACCCAACATCTGCGAGATACAGGTACGCAAAATACCGAATTTGTGGAAAGCGCAAGAGACACGCCCATTGCCGCGCCCACGATGTAAGTAAGGGAGTCGGCATAATGGGTAGCAGGTTTTGGGAGCGGAAGATTGCATTAGCGGTTGGCAGAGGCTCCTAAATCTGTGATTTGCAGGTAGTGGGTAGTGGGTATTGGGTAGCAGGAGGTGTAAGATAGGGCCCTTACTATCATACTCTCTCACAAACACTATTACAGTCACACACACTTACTATCAAACTCTCTCACAAACACTGTTATAGTCACACACACTCACTAGCATACTCTCTCACAAACACTGTTATATAGTCACATACACTCACTATCATACTTTCACAAACACTATTATAGTCACACACACTTACTATCATACTCTCTCACAAACACTGCTATAGCTACACACACACACTTACTATCAAACTCTCTCACAAACACTGTTATAGTCACACACACTCACTAGCATACTCTCTCACAAACACTGTTATATAGTCACATACACTCACTATCATACTTTCACAAACACTATTATAGTTACACACACTTACTATCATACTCTCTCACAAACACTGTTGTAGTCACACACACTCACTAGCATACTCTCTCACAAACACTACTATAGCTACACACACACACACACTTACTATCATACTCTCTCACAAACACTATTATTGTCAGGTTTGAGGCAGAATGTAGGACCCAGATGCAGGAGTTTAAAAAAAAAAAGAAAGTATTTATTTTACAAAAACAAAAGTCCAAGAAAATTAAAAAGATCCAAAAGTATCCACACGGGGAGGAAAAAAAAACACAAAGTCCAAACCAAACGTCAAAATCCACAAAAGTAATCAAAACAGGCATCAAGGAACTGAAAACAGGAAAAACACTAACGGGGAACAAGAAAACACTTACGGAGCATAAAACAATAATCGACTGAACATAAATCGCAAAGCAGAAGACAAGACTTAAATACACAGGGAACCCAATGAGAAGCAGGTGCAGACAATCAGGATAACAAGAGGGAAGCAAAGCTGAAAACAACAGAGACAAGACAGACCTTCAAAGTAAAACAGGAAACAGGTAACACAATAGACAGGGATTAACACCAACTTTACACATAACATAAAAGAAACCAAAATGGCTGTCATGGCTGCCCCAAACCATGACAGTTATAGTTACACACACTCACTATCATACTGTCTCACAAACACTATTATAAGTCACACACACTTACTATCATGCTCTCTCACAATCACTATTATAGTCACATACACTCGCTATCATACTCTCTCACAAACACTATTATAGTCACACACACTCACTATTATACTTTCTCTATAGAAAAGGCCCAAAGTTATAATTATTTAAAATATAAATGAAATATATATTTTGTCACATATAAGCCGCACCGGATTATAAACTGCCGGTATCCAGGCTGAGAAATAAGATATTTACATCGAAAGATTTTGTACCTAAAGTGTTTATTCATATACCTGAACTGATTGTTTCTGAACAGTGCCTGTAACACGTCAGTAAAAGTGCTGATCAAACAAAACAGAAAAGTCATTGACGGTTTTATTCATTTTCCTCCTGTACACTAAAAACAAGTTGCTTTATTTTTCCTCCTCCTGTGTACTGAAACAACCCCACACAGCAAAGACATCCGGAACAGACCTGCAAAACGGACCCATATCGGGGTCACACTTGCAGACCTGCTGGCTCCATACTGCGTCCGGTCTGCATCTGCGATTAAAACCTTACCTCCACGGCGGGTCCACTCAGAACCCTCAAATCCGCTGGGGAACCAACAAACTGACTGGACAAACTGATAAATCCAGGTGTGTCTGAGTAGCTACAATGGTCAGACACACCTGGATTAATCAGTTTGTCCAATAATAATAGGTATTGATGCTCACAAAATGAATGTAGAGTAGCATAGCCAACATAACAGAATAGCCTTTAACTACTTGGTTTGTTTTTTGGTTTTTGCACTTCCTGCTAGAGCGCCCCCGAGGGCTGAAGAAAAATTCATAGAAAAGCCGTATCTCTGTATACGCCTCATGGTTTAAAGCATGGGACAAAAATAGCGGCTTATAGTCCGGAAAATACAGTATTTATCTTTTTTTAACCAAGTTAAACTTCTGACTACCATGAAGGTATTTACTCCTATTTGAAAAACTAAATTAACACATTAAAACATACTTTTTAGGATAATTTAAATTCAAGCTGGATTTTAAGTATAATGTAATTAATGATATACTTTCGGATAGTATAGTATTTTAATTTGGAACAACTTAAAATTTAGAGTTGACTTTCTATACAATTAAGTCAGAGGGCTTTGAATTTTTAATTTAGAATAAAATAAATTATTTGAGTAAAGCTGACATGAATTTGTAAAGTTCAACAAACTTAATTTATTAAATTGGATAAACTTAATTAAATTGCTTGTTACCAATTGAAGCAATTCAATTAAGTTGGATCAACTCTTCTCTTTTTTCAGTGCAGCACATACTTGTCTTTCTTAAATGTAGAAATGTTATTTCTTACAAATTTATGAAGTAATTTAGACATTTAAAACATCCATCCATCCATCCATCCATTAACTCCCGCTTGGTCCGGAATCGGGTCGCGGGGGCAGCAGCTTCAGCTGAGAGGCCCAGACCCCCCTCCCCCCCGGCCGCTTCCACCAGCTCCTCTGGGAGAATCCCGAGGCGCTCCCAGGCCAGCCGAGAGATATAATCTCTCCAGCGGGTCCTGGGTCTTCCCCGTGGTCTTCTCCCAGTTGGACATGCCCGAAACACCTCCCCAGGGAGGCGTCCGGGGGGCATCCTAACCAGATGCTCAACTGGCTCCTCTCGATGTGAAGGAGCAGCGGCTCTACTCTGAGTCCCTCCCGAATGACCAAACTTCTCACCCTATCTCTAAGGGAGAGTCCAGCCACCCTACGGAGAAAGCTCATTTCCGCCGCTTGTATCCGTGATCTCATTCTTTCGGTCACTACCCACAGTTCATGGCCATAGGTGAGGGTTGGAACAAAGATCGACCGGTAAACAGAGAGCCTTGCCTTTTGGCTCAGCTCTCTCTTCACCACAACAGACCGGTACAGAGCCTGCACCACAGCAGACGCCGCACCAATCCGTCTGTCGATCTCCCGCTCCTTTCTCCCATCACTTGTGAACAAGACCCCGAGATACTTAAACTCCTCCACTTGAGGCAGAACCTCACTCCCGACCCGGAGGAGGCATTCTACCCTTTTCCGACTGAGGACCATGGTCTCAGATTTGGAGGTGCTGATTCTCATCCCTGCCGCTTCACACTCGGCTGCGAACCGCTCCAGTGAGAGCTGCAGATCCCCACTCGATGGCGCCAACAGGACCACGTCATCTGCAAACAGCAGAGACGAGATCCCGACACCACCGAACCGGAACCCTTCCACTCCATGGCTGCGCCTAGAAATTCTGTCCATAAACGTTATGAACAGAACCGGTGACAAAGGGCAGCCCTGGCGGAGTCCAACTCCCACCGAAAACGAATCCGACTTACAACCGGCAATGTGGACCAAGCTCCCACTCCATTTGTACAGGGACTGGACAGCCTGTAACAACGGGCCCAGCACCCCATACTCCTGGAGTACCCCCCACAGGACCCCCCGAGGGACACGGTCAAATGCCTTCTCCAAGTCCACAAAACACATGTGGACTGGTTGGGCAAATTCCCATGTTCCCTCCAGGACCCTAGTGAGGGTATAGAGCTGGTCCAGTGTTCCACGACCAGGACGGAACCCGCATTGTTCCTCCTGAATCCGGGATTCGACAATCGATCGAACTCTCTTCTCCAGCACCCCTGCATAGACCTTACCAGGGAGGCTGAGGAGTGTGATTCCCCTGTAATTGGAACACACCCTCCGGTCTCCCTTCTTAAAAAGGGGAACCACCACCGCGGTCTGCCAATCCAGAGGTACTGCCCCCGATTTCCATGCGATGTTGCAGAGACGTGTCAACCAAGACAATCCTACAACATCCAGAGCCTTTAGGAAATCAGGGCGGATCTCGTCCACCCCCGGAGCCCGACCACTGTGCAGCTTCTTAACTACCTCAGCGACCTCAGCTCCGGTAATGAACGAGTCCACCCCCAAGTCCACAGGCTCAGCATCCTCAACGGAAGACATGTTGGTGGGATTGAGAAGGTCCTCGAAGTATTCCTTCCACCGCCGAACGACATCTCCGGTCGAGGTCAGCAGCACCCCATCCCCACTATACACAGTGTTGGTGAAGCACTGCTTTTCCCGCCTGAGCCGCCTGACGGTTTGCCAGAATCTCCGAGGAGCCGATCGAAAGTCTTTTTCCATGGCCTCACCGAACTCCTCCCACACCCGCTTGGCCTGCCGATACCTGTCTGCTGATTCCGGAGTCCCAAAAGCTAACCAAGCCCGGTAGGACTCCTTCTTCAGTCTGACGGCCTCTCTCACCCGAGGTGTCCACCACCGAGTTCGAGGATTGCCGCCACGACAGGCACCGACGACCTTACGGCCACAGCTCCGGTCAGCCGCTTCAGCAATGGAGGCGCGGAACATGGCTCATTCAGATTTTAATGTCCCCCGCCTCCCCCGGGATGTGGTTGAAGCTCTGCCGGAGGTGTGAGTTGAAGATCTTTCTGACAGGTTCCTCTGCCAGACGTTCCCAGCAAACCCTCACTGTTTGGGCCTGCCAGGTCTGACCGGCATTCTCCCCCGCCATCTGATCCAACCCACCACCAGGTAGTGATCAGTTGACAGCTCAGCTCCTCTCTTCACCCGAGTGTCCAAAACATACGGCCGAAGATCAGATGATACGACTATAAAGTCGATCATCGATCTCCGGCCAAGAGTGTCCTGATGCCATGTGCATTCATGGACACTCTTATGTTTGAACATGGTGTTCGTTATGGACAAACTGTGACAAGCACAGAAGTCCAACAACAGAACAGCACTCTGGTTCAGATCAGAGAGGCCGTTCCTCCCAATCACGCCCCTCCAGGTACCACTGTCATTGCCAACATGAGCGTTGAAGTCCCCCAGCAGAATAAAGGAGTCCCCATTAGGGGCGCTTTCCAGCACCCCCGCCAAGGACCCCAAGAAGTGTCATTTGGCGCATAAGCGCAAATGACAGTCAGAGCCCGTTCCCCGACCCGAAGGCGCAGGGAAGCTACCCTCTCATCCACTGGGGAGACTATATCTAGTCGGTACCTCTCACCCTCACGCACAAGCTCAGGCTCCTTCCCCACCAGAGAGGTAACGTTCCATGTCCCAGTAACCAGTTTCGTCAGCCGAGGGTCGGCACGCCAAGGCCCATGCTTTCGGCTGCCACCCATACCACAAAGCACCCGACTCCTATGACCCTCCCTGCGGGTGGTAGGCCCACGGGGAGGCGAACCCATGTAGCTCCTTCGGGCTGAGCCCGGCCGGGCCCCATGGGTGAAGGCCTGGCCACCAGGCGCTCCCGAACGAGCCCCTCCCCCAGGCCTGGCTCCAGGGTGGGGCCCCGGTGACCCTGATCCGGGCGAGGGACATCGAGCTCTTGATTTTTCTTATTCATAAGAGTCTTATGAATCGCGCTTGGTCTGGCCCGTCCCCCAGGACCAGTTTGCCTTGGGTAACCCTACCAGGGGCAAATGCCCCCGACAACATAGCTCCTGGGATCATTCGGGCACACAAACCCCTCCACCACGTTAAGGTGGCGATTCAGGGAGGGGCATTTAAAACATGCAAAAGATTTTTTAAGTTGCATCTAAGCAGCAGTTTTAACACTGTACAAACTGTTCCTTATGTAGCAGTAGGTCACAGGAAGCCCCAGGAGCAGGAGGCCAATCAGGAGAGGCTGATTAAAGGCAGGTTAGACCTAAAGACTGACTCACCCTCCTCAGGTCACTTAACTGTGACTGTAGTTGTGGACCCTGCTCTGTGGACTGATGCTGGATTTTAAGTGCAGAGGCACAGCACTGACTGCCATTTAATTTAGTTTAGAATTTTAGACTTTTAATTGTATGTATCTTACTGTTTTAGATCAGTTTTAGAATTTTAACATTCTGTTCTCCTCATTTTTCTAGTGTTGTGGCTGGTGGGGCCCTCCACTCGCTGGTGTGGTGGTGACACTGAGAGTCCACTTTAATGGGTGATTTGATTTGTTTTGTACATTACATTAAGTTGGTGTCTTTATTTGAAGTGTTGTTTTTTTTTTTTTTTGTTTCTTTTTTAGACTCTCAGGGTATGATCTTCCGCCAAACCTCCTAAAGCCGCTACTAAGGGATCTCTTCTCTGTGTGTAGCTGACGAGAGCAAGAGATGGGAGATGCGGGGACACGTATCAGCCAATCAGTGTACAGACAACCAACGGCACAGTAATGCCCGTCATAGCAGCCAATCACAGGTCTTGATATGCGTTCATGGGGCCTCACGTGTCGGCTCTTGTTGTTTCCCGAGACTCGTTCTTGATGTGATGGGTTTCGTGTCAGCCTCGGGCGGTTCACTTGAATTTTTTTCAAAATTTTTTCGAACATTTTTTTCCTATGAATATTTTTGAAACTTCTGCGGTGTACTAAGACCGCGAAGTGTGGGGGATTGCTGTAAATGCTTGTAAACAGGGGAAAGCCAAGTACCACTGTTTTACTGCAATGTCCATGACATGTCACTGTCAAATGACTGGTGATAATAACTCTGATGCTCATTAATTTATGATAGGTATTAATCCATGATGTCAAAATAAAGTCGTCATGTGCTGCTGCTGATATTTGCTCAAACTGTGTTAGTTCAGTTGTGCAGCCCATCCCTCTTCTCAAAGAAATGAGTAAGAAGCTGCATCCCATCCCATCTCATTATTTAAAAATGTCACTCGTCTACTGTCTCATATTAGTTATTTGAATTGAGACCTCTTCTGTCTCACAAATTTTTTGTTGGCATTCCAGTGTTTTCAATTGTTATATCAGATTTTTATATTCCTCCTCTTGAATCCTTTTTTTTTGTCAGCTGCCCTTGATATTAACTTCCCTCTAATAATAACTTTAATTGTATCCTATATAACAGTAGCATCAACTGGACTATCTTTATTCTCCTCTCTGCAACATTCACGTTCTTTCCCAACTTTTTACTTTTATTTCCAGATTGTTCAGATTAATTTCCAGAATGTATCTTTCTTCCTCCTGTTCAGATGGATGTTTAGGTATATTATACTATGAACAGATAGGTCAGGGATCCCTGTCCTGTAGTCTTCAGATCCAAGTCCATCTATTGTATTTTTAAATTAATAATTTATTCTTGAATAGACTGAGTCGGGGCAGAAAAATGCGTAGAATTACTCTCTAGAACAGGGGTGTCAAACTCCAGTCCTCGAGGGCCGCTGTCCTGCATATTTTAGATGTTTCCCTGCTTCAGCGCACCTGATCCAAATGAACGGGTCGTTAACGGACCTGAGCGGACCTGGATGACAAGCCTATGGTGATCCATTCATTAGAATCAGGTGTGCTGAAGCTGGAAAATATCTAAGATGTGTAGGACAACGGCCCTCGAGGACTGGGATGTGACACCCCTGCTCTAGAAGGCGGAGTTCCCAACATACATCAAATACCCCAGTTCAGTCAGAGAAGTTGCAAGTAATTTTGATGACTGTGTCATATTTCATTTATCATCGGTTGTGTGAAGTCGAGCATTTAAAATCATATTAAAGTCCCCAAAACTGATTAATATTCCTTCACTTTTTAAGGTTATAATCCTCAAACAATTCTCAGGAATCTTCAATCATTACCAGGAGGTACATAAATACTGACCAGTGTAACTACATTATAGATTTTTGGTCTTTACAATCACACTCTCATTAACACACACACGCAGACACATGTGCGTGTGCCTGTGTGTAAAGGTTTCGCCATGCCAAACTATGACACTAACCATTAATATATATCAAGAAAAAAGAAAAAAAGAAAAATTTGGGTAACAATTTATTTGAAAATAATTTCAAATGATTGAAATGAAAAAATATATTTGCAAAGTATATCTGTAGTATTACAATTATAACAAAAAATATAAAAACAATAAAAATACAATAAAAACAAAGGTTTTACTCTAAAGGTTATAGTGATATGATCGTCTAAGGACGGTGAGAGTCCTAACATTGTTTAGTCTTAATAATATCACATGGTTATAACTTATAATTATCAGTGGACAACAGTAACTTCTAAAGACATATGATTTTAGTTGACAAAAGAAAAATGAAAGAAAGTAAATTTAAAATGTTCGTCAGTGTTGCTGACATAATTGATCAAATTGATAAACTAGGTGGTTTCCTATTATTAATTTTCATTTTGCTTCTGCATTTTTTTCTGGAGCCTTCATGCACCACTTTGCTTTCACACTTGGGGGATGGAAAGGATCACTTTCTTTAATTTAGTAATTCGACCAACTAACAGCCAAATTAATTGCTACTGCTTCACATACTTTATACTGAAAACAAGATGTTTCCAGAAAAGAAAAAACACACATTAATCATGAGAAGACTGACAAGGATGAGCACAATGTTTCAAGAACTTGTCATAATTCTCACATCCTCATGAAACATTAAACTTTAATCTTCTGCAGACTGAGAAAGAACATTCTTTTCTTCTGGATTTCAAACAAAAACGGTCTTCAATGAACATTACATTTTTTTTTTACAGTATGTTGGCCTCATGAGAGCCTGGCTTCAGTATCTGAAGAGTCACAATGAGTTTCACTGCTTTTCTAAACCAGTGATAGAACAGTGCATAGATCACAGGGTTTATACATGAGTTTAAAAAGAAAAAGAATGCAATGACCTCATATGTACTGTTGAGTATTTTGTCCCCTGCAAGAGAAACACAGTAATAAGGAGAGAAACACATGAGAAAAACAACCACTAAAACACCAAGAGTCCTTGCTGCTTTCAGCTCAGATTTTCTTCTTGTCACAGTCACTGAATGCTGGAGTGTGACAGTTGTAATGTGAGAGCGCATGGCACGAGCCTGAGACACAGCCACCACAAAAACTCTCATGTACAGAACTATGATGGTCGAAACTGGAAGAAAAAATGTTATAACAAGGCCAAACGTTCCAGTAATTAAGTCAACAACAATCACACATTCTCCATAACAGGAATGGTACCTCCCTGGATGAGTCAGGTCATCTTTTACATTAAGGCCGCTATAGAAGACAGAAGACAGCCAACACAGACAGACACAGACTTTAACTCTTTTTACAGTCACTCTGGTTGGGTAATGCAGAGGGTCACAAATAGCCACATAACGGTCGACTGATATCAGAACCATGTCTCCTACTGAGGCAGACGTGATAATGAAACATAAATAAATATAAAGAGAACACATTAAGTCTCCAGGAAACCAACACTCTGTACTTCGAAGGATTTCACCTGGAATCAACAGGAGACCAACAAGAAAATCTGAGACAGCCAGAGAGAGGAGGAGAATGTTAGTGGGAGTGTGGAGCTGCCTGGAAGGAGACAGAAAAGGTTCATTTAACTAATGTACTTTTATATCTCAGTGACAAAACAATTCAAACAACTTGAAACAATTAAAAGGCATTTAAATGATCTGCCACATCTAAGACTGACATATGGATTAAAGATTATTGTCATATTTTGTGGTCTATTGCCCTGGATGTGAGGTTACTGTAAAAGTCTGGCATCCCCAAATGAGACAATTCATTCATACAGTTCCCATTAAAAAAACAACAAAGAAATATCAAAATATGAAAAAAAGACAAGAATAACTCTACCCTGTAGTGAGATACTGAGATGATGACGAGCAGATTGAGAGCCACGGTGAGCAGAGAGATGGAGAACAGCATGACATAGCGTAGTAGAACTTTGGTTGAAAGAGAGCCAGGTTTCTTGCAGGAGATGTTGGAGAACTGTGGAAAGCAGAGGTCTGCTCCAACCTGGATCTCCATGTACAGAGCTGCAGCTCTGAGTGGCTTTCTCAGTAAACTCTGTCATATAACTTGTGTGTCAAACCTTCTAACTCCTCCCCTTCGCTGTCCGGCAGCTGTAGTTGGACAAAGATGCTCAACCCTTTTGATTAGATCATCAAGGTCAAAGGTTCAATATTCCCAACTGCTTATGATCTAAGCATGTGGTCACTTATTTCTGGTAACTATTTTATTGATTTGATATGAACAAATCCTTATTGTTAGATATTTTAATTTACATGTGTGCTGTCCTGACAAAACAGTGGTTAAGGCCTTTTTAAACCTATTTAATTTGATGCAGTGTGTATGAACCCACACAGGAACAAGGATACACACTGGACCTTGTTTTCTCTCATTGTTTGTCTGATAGTTTGTGAATCTTGATAGTTTGTAAATCAGTGTTCTCAGATCACAAAACTGTGTTATTTAACGTTACCTTGTCAGGTAAATCTTTTAAACCTTCCACTCCGGCTAGACACTGCTGTGTTATTAACCCTTCCACTGCTGACCATTTCTCAGCTTTCCTCAGTCAAAACTGTGCCATTCCTGAGACTGTATTTCTTGATACTGAGGAGCTCAGCTCATGGTTTCATTCCTCCTGCCAGTCTGTACTAGATGTTGTGGCTCTATTAAAAACCAGGCATCCACAAACTATAACTGAGCCCTGGCTGAATGACACATTTTGAGCTGTCAGGCAAGAGTGGCAGAAAGCTGCACGAAAGTGGAAGAAGGACAAGTTGCAGGTGTAATTTCCAACTTTCAAGGACTGTTGGCATCGTTATCAGATGATGATGAAAGATGCTCAAAGACAACACCAATCAAATATTATTCTATCCAACTGTCATAGGCCCTGTGTATTATTTAACATCATTCACATTGTTCTGAATATATCGTCTACTGCTTTTGTCCCTTCAGTCTCTGTTCCCTTTTCTGCAGTTTTTGACCAGTTTGAGAATGTGATCTTATTATTTTTACATGAGATTGTTAACCTTAAGCCCTCAGGTTCTGATGTGTCTGTTTTTCTTATAATTCCTGCTCCCATGATCTCTCTCACTGATCCTGCTGCTGTGTGTCAAAGAACAGGAGAGATAAGGACACGCAGAGAAAATGTTATCTTGTTTAATTAGTGGCATTCCCGAGAACACCGGCTCTCTGCCTGAAAAAAAAAAAAAAAGTTTGGTGAGGCAATTTTTGCTTTTGACTGAAAACGAATGACCAGCTTATTGGGTAAGATGTTAGCTTTGCAGTTAAATAAATAAAGTAGACCTGTAAAATATGATCATTCAAAAATCTGAGGTAAAACAAACAATAATGTATCCAATGAGATCGCCCGAAAACACATGGAGAGTGTACAAAACTACCCTAAAGAAATCTAATTATAAATCTGAGGGCAGACTAAAAAAAATTCAGTTATTCCCTGCAACTTTTGACCCCTGTACTGTATTGTATTGGAGGATAAAAGCTCTTGTGCATTTTTGGCATCGTCCAAGACTGTCATTTTTCCCAGCTGTGAGCCCAGGCATTAAAATAAGATTAAGTTACATTTTAAGCTATTGACAAAAGGAAGATCCTGAATAGGCGTGGGACCTCCAGCTAGTCAAGTTTCAGATGATCTGCTGGCCCAAATGAGAACATTCGCCTGAGTTCCTTCATTGATCTTGTCCCTCCTCAACTTTTTGAAGAGATCATTTGTGTTTTAGAACCATCAATTTTGCTCTTGTTAACAGCTGTCTGTCCTCAGGTGTGGTTCCAAAAATGTTTAAACAAGCAACAGTGCAACCATTGATGAAAAACACCTCACCTGGATCCCAGTGTGTTATCTAACATGAGGCCTATTTCCAAGCTTCCTTTTTTCTCAAAAATTCTTGAGAAGATTGCTTACAATCAAATTGTAGTGTAAGCACGCGGAATAACAAGGCTGGAGTTAAGAAGAAAATGTGATTTACTTTGCAGTGGTAATTATAATAAACTTAACATCAGTACTCGAACATACATGCAGTAGCTTGCTTCCTTCTTCCCTCTTCTTCTACACACAAGTATCCCAACTTGTAACGTACATTATTGCCACCTAGAGGTTCAACTGAGCAATAACAAATGATAGAACACAACATCTCCTCTCTCTGTATAAGATTATGCCGTACATAAAATAAATAATATTCTTGGTACCATTAGCACAGTACACTGTGAATAAATAAAGTATATTAAACCTGTAAACAGTGCATATAAATGTAAACAAAAGAATTACTCCCTACTTAACTTCAACTTTAATACTTCCACTATTTTAACTGTATCTATCAAGTCACTACACTCATCTCAGCCTCCTGTGATAATGCAGATTATGGCATGGCATAGTCCTTGTGCCACTCGTAGAGTTTGTCAGACGGGTTGTTACTGACAGGGGTGTGTAACAGTTCAGAAGTGTCACTGTTTTGTTCAGCCGCAGAGGGAATGCAGGCAAGGTAAGTGGCATTTCAGGTCCTTCCATTACTCAATAAAAAGAGTTTGGAACTATCCTCTTTCTCACAGTTGCTGGGAAGGTAAATCTGGGGTGAGCTTTAGGAACATGGTAAGGTATCCTTATCCTTTAAGTATCCATTTAATCTCATTGTACCTATGTGTAGTGACAATAAAGGATTCTATTCTATTAAATCCTCACTCTCTCTCCTGGTTGGAAAGAAGGTATTGCGATGCATTTTGGCCTGCTGTCTCTGAACAGCTAGATGATCAGTGACATGGAGTGGAGTCATGGCAACGATAAGGGAAGAATGTCCAGTTTGGTGCGCATTTTCCTACCATGAAGGCGCTCATAAGGCGAGGTAGAAGTTGCAGTATGTGGCGTTGCACGGTACACTTGAAGCTAGTTCATTACAGTCTCTTTTCATTGTTGTGACTGTTGGATGGCCATTTGAATGCAGCTTCTGAGGGCACAATGAAATCTCTCAATAGCTCCATTGGCAGCTGGATAGTAAACTGATGTTCTGCTATGGGAGATACCTCAGCTGTCCAGGAATGAAGCAAAAACTGCAGAGGTGAACTGCGGGGTATTGTCTGTGACAATGTCTTCTGGGTTAGCATGACGACTGAAGACAGGGGTCCAGAAGTGAATAATGTCAGCAGTGGTGGCAGTATGTGAAAAGGCGAGCTCGGGCCACTTGGAGTAATAGTCTGCTAGCGTGATGGCGTACCTGCAAGCTGAAACAGCTGTGTTGAAGGGTCCAACAATATCAAGGCCAAGTTTCTTCTATGGTCTATCAGACAGTGGGACAGGATGCAGAGGAGTAGGGTGAGTACAGGCTGTTTTATCATTACACTGACAGAGTATACATGAAGCAATGTAAGACTGTACTTGTGAGCCAATCTATGGCCACCAGTAGAGGTCACGCAGGTGTTGCTTTGTCCTCACATCCCTTGGTGACCCTCATGTGCAAGTGTGGTCAGTGTGTGATGCAGAGAGAGTGGCGCAATGAGTCTAAAGTCTCTGAGGATGTTGTTGTCCTTGACTGAAAGCTCATCTCTGATCTTGTAGTATGGAGCCAGTGTATCCTGCACTGTTTTAATGGAGGGAGGCCAACCACTTTCCACTTGCGAGCACAGGGCTGACAGTTCAGGACAAGAAGAGCAGGCAGAGTCAAATTCAGCCACTGGAAGGGAGCTCAGGGTAGCAGAAATCTGTGCCACCATCTCAGGGTCTTTGTCTATGGTGGAGTTAGAAGGTGCAGGTAGGCGAAGGCATGAGAGGCAATCAGCTGTATAATTTTGGGACCCTGGTCAGTAAATGATGTCATCATCAAAGCAGAGCAGGCGTGCAAACCAGCGGGCCACACGCATTTCAGCCTGACCGATTTGTACTAAGAAATGTTGTTTATCACTGGTGGTCAGTGCAGAAAGTAAATCGGCATCCCCACAGGTACGTTCTCCATTTTTCTGCAGCCCACACACAGGCAAGAGCCTCTTTTTCAACTGTTGAATACTGCTCAGTTTCAGTCAGTGTGCAAGAAGCAAAAGCCACTGGCTTCTCTGTGCCATCAGGCTGTACTTGTGCAAAGACAGCGCAGAGTCCGTAGTCACTTGCATCTGTGGATCTCACAGGTCGTAGAGAAGGGTCAAAAAGGGAAAGTGCAGGACTGTCCACAAGTAGCTGCTTGACTTCCTCAAAACTGCTTTGTGCTTCAGGAGTCCATGTAAAGGTATCTTTGCCACTGGCACATGCACACATAGGGGCCACAACTGTTGCAAAGTCAGGCAGAAACTTTGAGTACCAGGAAACTAGGCCACGAAAAGACCTCAGAGCAGCGGCATAAGACGGGGAAGGAGCTTTGAGGACAGCGTCAATATGCCCTTGGTCAGGGAGGATGCCGTCTGTAGTGATTGTATGGCCCAAGAAGTGTAAGGAGGGCTTCCTGAAGTGACATTTACTGTCATTGAGGCCTAGTCCAGCCTCCTTCAATTTATTGAGAACAGTTTTGAGGTTTTGGTCATGCTCAGCAGGTGTGTTACCAGAGATGATCAGATCATCAAAATCATTTTGGACACCTGGGAGGCCCTTTAGAATGTCAGCCATCATTTCTGGAAGGCTGAGGGAGCAGAAGCAAGGCCATAGGGAACCCTGCAAAATCTGAACAAACCTTCATGTGTGATAGAGGCAGTAAGGTCTCTGCTATCTTCATGGAGAGGCAGCTGGTAGTAAGCATTGGCTAATTGGTCAGTTGTATTGAAGATCGTTGCACCTTGCAGGTTTTCAAACAGATCATCCACATGAGGCACGGGGTAGCAGTCTGTAACCACCACTTTATTTGGTGCAAGGAGATCTGAGCACATCTGTATTCCACCAGTTTTTCATCCTCTGACTACAATGGGTGAAACCCAGGGTGATGCATCATTTTTTTCAATAACACCAGCTTTCAGTAAACGATCCAGTTCCGTTGATCAGAAGCTTTCATAGAAAAAGGCAGGCGTCGAAGTTTCTGACATACTGGTTTGACAGTAGGATCAATTTTCACCTTGTAAGAAAGTGAGATTGCACATTTCTCACTCTTATGAGCTTAGGGACTGAGGTTTGTAGGTGATGGTTTATTGTAGTATTTTGAGTTACAATCAATGTAGTGTGGTACCCACTAGTCACAATTCATTTTTTGTTGTTCCATAAAACTGGTTTACATTTGCTCACCTGCATGCCACGTAGCCTTTCTGGCAGCTGGGTCCCATTGCGGAAGCACACTCCACAGTGGGACTACACCTTTATTCATGCTGGGTGCAGGCAGGTGCAAGGGTGTCAGACAGGTGAGGGGTGAGTGAGTTTCAATTTTTAAATTTGGGGATTATGTGGGATTACATTTAAGTGTTATGATTGATGTTAAATGATGAGGTTTTGTGGTCTGGTCATTTTTTGTTACCTTGTTATTTGATATGATTATGTTTGTGTGTGGGGAGTATCCCTCTGTAGATGGTGGCTGCCCAATTAGATCAATTTGGTTTTGGGCTATTTAAGAGGTGGCTCACCTGACAGAGATGTTTTTTTTCTTTTGGGTGACTGATGCTAGAGGAAGGCGGTCTCTGAGTCCATGTGTCTCTGTTGCTTTGTGCCCGAAAAAAAAAAAAAAAAACTTTTTATGAATAAAAACTGGAACTTATCTTGCCAGCACCCTTCTTTTAGCCACCCACCTCAAACCCCAAGGCCCAAAGATCAACTTGGCAGAGGAGTGGTATCTCACATTTGGTGGCGGTGGTGGGATACTAGATGCCACTGGAGAAGCTGAGGAAACGAGGTGGAAGACGAGGTCGAGGTGCAAAGCAGAGTTGGACCTGGGTGCCACTGGATGACAGAGGCGAGGAGGAAGGGTCCTGTTGGCGGATTGTCCGATATGAGGAGGAGGAGGAGGAGGAGGAGGAGGAGGAGATGGTAGTGAGTCTGGAAGGTGTGCTGCCTAGAGCGGAGGGAAGAATATCAGATGTGGCTGATCTGAATGCCTTGTTGCAGCAGACACTGAAGTCTCAGGAGTGGGAGTTCTTTAAGCAGGAGCAGCGCTGGAGGAGTGTGCAGGTCCAGCTTAACCAGCTCCATGAGGACTTTGAGGGGGGTTGGCAGCCAGCCCAAGCGCTGCCGCAGCAGCTCATCCAGCACCTAGTCAGACCACCGCCACCGCAGCAGCCCGGCCATCATCCAGTCGGACCGCCGCCGCAGCAGCCTGTCCTATTGTCACCGCTGCATTTGTATGCATCAACACGGCCAGTGTCATCAGCCAGTCAAAGCTCGTCTGGGGATGGAGCTGCCCCTGTTGCATGGTCATGCGCCGCCATCCCCAGGTTGGAAGGGAGTGAAGATATTGAACAGTATTTAGTCACTTTCAAAAGACTGGCTACAGCCTATCGATAGCCCAGAGATGATTGGGCTGTGTATCTGGTGCTCTATCTCAGTGGCAAGGCGCGCGGCGCATATGTGGCTATGGACATTAATGATAGGATGGATTACGCAAAAGTTAAAGAGGCAATCCTGCAGAAGTATGCAATTAATAAGGAAGTTTATCGGAGAAGATTCCGAGATCCAGATATCCAACCAAAAGTGTTTATAAAAGTCAGCAGGGAAGCCGTCTGGACCTGGTGATTTATTATTAGACATAAGTTTAAGAGCTTTATGGAGTTCTGTTATGGTAATTGGCTCCTTCAGTTCTTTAACTTGATCTTCTGTAAGGTGAGGCAGGTTAATATCATTTAGGAATGTATCAATATCTTGTAGATTTGATTTATTTGGAGAGGAATAAAGGCTCTTATAGAAGTTCCTGAATGTTTCATTTATTTCTTCAGGTGTCTGTATAATTTTGCCTTCTGGGTTTACAATTGTGGATATTATTGATTTTTCTTTATTCCTCTTAATCTGATTAGCCAAATATTTACTACATTTATTGCTGTATTCAAACTGCTCAATCCTGAGTCTCTGGATGAGAAATTAAGTTTTTTTATTTAAATATTCACTCATTTATAATTTACAGTTTTGTAGTTCTGATTGGGTTTCAGATGTGGGATTATTAGCATTTGTTAATTCTAATTCTTTAATCTTTTTTTCCAAACTTTGTTCTTCTTTGTTCTTGCTCTTTCTTTTTTATGTCGAGTATGAAATTATTTATCCTCTTTGCACTGCTTTCCCTGTTTCCCAAAGAAGGTGAGTCATTAATTTCAAGGAAGGATGCCCATTTTTTAAAATATAATTCTCTAAACCAGGATCATCCAGTAGTGATGTGTTAAACCGCCATCTGTTGCTGGTTTTGACATGTTTATTCATATTTAGAATCAAAGAGATTGGTGCGTGATCACTAATAATAATTGGATCTATTATTATGTTGGCTGTTTTTGAGATAATGGAGTTGCTAATCAGGAAATAATCGATTCGAGAGTAAAAGTGATGGGCTTGTGAGTAAAATGAAAATTCTTTATCTTTTGGATGTTTTAGTTTCCACCCATCTCTAAGACCCAGATCAACCATGAACTGTTTAGCGTTTCTGAAGATTGGTAATTATAGGTTCGATTGGTGTTATTAGATTTATCAAGTGCGCGCGCGTGTGTGTAAAGGTTTTGCCATGCGAAACTATTATGCTAACCATTAATATATATCCAGACAAAAGAAAAAAAGAAAAATTAGGGTAACAATTTATTTTAAAATAATTTCAAATGATTGAAATGAAAAAATATATTTGCGAAGTATATCTGTAGCTGGGCAGCACGGTGGCTTCGTGGTTAGCTAGAAGGTTCCTGGTTCAAACCTGGACAGGGGCCTTTCTGTTTGGAGTTTCCATGTTCTCCCCGTGCTTGCGTGGGTTTCCTCCAGGTACTCCAGCTTCCTCCCACAGTCCAAAGACATGCATGTTAGGTTAATTGGTGGTTCTAAATTGCCTGTAGGAGTGATTGTGAGTGTGTGTGGTTGTTTGTTTATGTGTGGCCCTGCGATGGACTGGCAACCTGTCCAGGGTGCACCCCTGCCTTTCACCCAAAGAGAGCTGGGATAAACTCCAGCAGATCCCTGTGAACCTGCAGAGGATTATTCGGGTATAGACAATGAATGTATGGATATCTGTAGTATTACAATTATAAAAACAAAGGTTCTACTCTAAAGGTTATAGTGATATGATCGTCTGAGGAATGTGAGTGTCCTAACATTGTTTAGTCTTAATAATATCACATGGTTATAACTTATAATTATGAGTGGAAAACAGTAACTTCTAAAAATATATGATTTTACTTGAAAGAAGAAAAAGGAAATAAAGTAAATTTAAAATGTTCGTCAGTGTTGCTAAAATTATTGATCAAATTAATAAACTACGTGGTTTCCTATTATTAATTTTTATTTTGCTTCTGCATTTTTTTTCTGGAGCCTTCATGAACCACCTTTGCTTTCACACTTGTGGGACGGAAAGGATCACTTTCTTTAGTTTAGTAATTCGACCAACTAACAGCCAAATTAATTGCTACTGCTTTACATACTTTCTACTGAAAACAAGATGTTTCCAGAAAACACATATTAATCATGAGAAGACTGACAAGGACGAGCACAATCTTTACCAGAACTTGTCATAATTCTCACATCCTCATGAAACAGTAAACTTTAATCCTTTGCAGACTGAGAAAGAACATTCTTTTCTTCTGGATTTCAAACTAAAAACAGTCTTCAATGAAAATTATTATTATTATTTTTTTTTTTTACAGTATGTTGGCCTCATGAGAGCCTGGCTTCAGTATCTGAAGAGTCACAATGAGTTTCACTGCTTTTCTAAACCAGTGATAGAACAGTGCATAGATCACAGGGTTTATTCATGAATTTAATAAAAAAAAGAATGCAATGACCTCATATGAACTGTTCAGTATTTTGTCCCCTGCAAGAGAGACACAGTAATAAGGAGAGAAACACATTAGAAAAACAACCACTAAAACACCAAGAGTCCTTGCTGCTTTCAGCTCAGATTTTCTTCTTGTCACAGTCACTGAATGCTGGAGTGTGACAGTTGTAATGTGAGAGCGCATGGCACGAGCCTGAGACACAGCCGCCACAAAAACTCTCATGTACAGAACTATGATGGTCGTAACTGGAAGAAAAAATGTTATTACAAGGTCAAACGTTCCAGTAATTAAGTCAACGACAATCACACATTCTCCATAACAGGAATTATACCTCCCTGGATGAGTCAGGTCATCCTTTACATTAAGGCCGCTATAGAAGACAGAAGACAGCCAACACAGCCAGACACAGACTTTAACTCTTTTTACAGTCACTCTGGTTTGGTAATGCAGAGGGTCACAAATAGCCACATAACGGTCGACTGATATCAGAACCATGTCTCCTACTGAGACAGATGTGATAATGAAAAATAAATAAGCATAAAGAGAACACATGAGGTCTCCAGGAAACCAACATTCTGTACTTTGAAGGATTTCACCTGGAATCAACAAGAGACCAACAAGAAAATCTGAGACAGCCAGAGAGAGAAGGAGAATGTTAGTGGGAGTGTGGAGCTGCCTGGAAGGAGACAGAAAAGGTTCATTTAACTAACGTACTTTTATGTCTCAGTGACAAAACAATTCAAACAACTTGAAACAATAAAAAGGCATTTAAACTGTTACTGTAAAAGTCTGGCATCCCCCGATGAGACAATTCATTCATACAGTTCCCATTGAAAAAAAAAACAAAAAAAAAACAAAGAAATATCAAAAAATTAAAAAAAAGACAAGCGTAACTCTACCTGTAGTGAGACACTGAGATGATGACGAGCAGATTGAGAGCCACAGTGAGCAGAGAGATGCAGGACAGCATGATGTAGCGTAGTAGAACTTTGGTTGAAAGAGAGCCAGGTTTCTTGCAGGAGATGTTGGAGAACTGTGGAAAGCAGAGGTCTGCTCCAACCTGGATCTCCATGTACAGAGCTGCAGCTCTGAGTGGCTTTCTCAGTAAACTCTGTCATATAACTTGTGTGTCAGACCTTCTAACTCCTCCCCTTCGCTGTCCTACAGCTTTAGTTGGACAAAGATGCCCAACATGGGCGGAGTTTGCGGGGGGGGGGCAGGGGGAGCATTGCTCCCCCTGGTGGCTGAAATATGTAATTGCATTGTCAACAAACTGGCAAAAATAAATAAATGTTTTTGACCGTAATGTTTTTTTTAAGTCCAAAATAAACTGCAGAGTATATTGTGACAGTTAAATGAATCATGTTATATTTTGTTTCTTAATACATTTAACATCATTAACATTAACATTTATAACATCTACTGTGTACTGTATCCTGTTGCAACTACTGGTTTTGAACATCATCTAATCTTGGACTTCATGGTTTCGTGGTGAGTGTATCTTGTGTGCCATCATGTGCGCGCGAGTTTGCACATATGTGTGCATGCGCGCCAGTTCGCGTGCATGCGCCCGTTTGTTGAAAGTGCTTAACAATTTGCCCCCCCTGACGCAAAAGTCAAACTACGCCTTTGATGCCCAACCCTTTTGATTAGACCATCAAAGTCAAAGGTTCAATATTCCCAACTGATTAGGATCTAAGCATGTGGTCACTTATTTCTGGTAATTATTTCATTAATTTGATATGACCAGATCCTTATTGTTAGAGATTTTAATTTACATGTGTGCTGTCCTGACAAAACCGTGGTCAAAGATCTTTTTAAACCTCTTTAATTTGATGCAGTGTGTATGAACCCACAAAGGAACAAGGACACACACTCGACCTTGTTTTCTCTCATTGTTTGTCTGTTTTTTTTACTTGATAGTTTGTGAATCAGTGTTCTCAGATCACAAACCTGTGTTATTTAACGTTACCTTGCCATGTAAATCTTTCAAACCTTCCACTCCGGCTAGACACTGCTGTGTTATTAACCCTTCCACTGCTGACCATTTCTCAGCTTTCCTCAGTTAAAACTGTGCCATTCCTGAGACCTTATTTCTTGATACTGAGGAGCTCAGCTCATGGTTTCATTCCTCCTGCCAGTCTGTACTAGATGTTGTGGCTCTATTAAAAACCAGGCATCCACAAACTATAACTGAGCCCTGGCTGAATGACACATTTTGAGCTGTCAGGCAAGAGTGGCAGAAAGCTGCACGAAAGTGGAAGAAGGACAAGTTGCAGGTGTCATTTCCAACTTTCAAGGACTGTTCGCATCATTATCAGATGATGATGAAAGATGCTCAAAGACAACACCAATCAAATATTATTCTGTCCAACTGTCATCGGCCCTGTGTATTATTTAAACATATGGTGGGAGATCTTTTTTTGAAGAATTTTTACAATATTACCTAAAAACCTTTTCACATTCCCATTGCACCCACTGAAATAGAATGTTTGCAAAAAGACGGAAATGTTTTGGTCCGGTCTAGAGGATGTAATCAGAGTAAACCTCTAACCAATCATTCTACTGATTATCTTTACATTTATTGGCTGGGTACGTCCATCAAATATCAATGCACTCCCACCCACCCACCCCTCCCTCCCACAGCTCTGGCAATCAGGTGAGCAGATGCAGCGTTGCCATTTGAAAACCAGAAATCAAGTTAGCTCACACAGATCATTTCGTTGCAACAATGGCAGAGAAAAAGACGTCAACCGGCAACAAAATCAAAAGGAAAACTGTTTTTGAAAAAGCAACATCCATGCGGAAGCTAACCGAAGAATGAAACAGAACAAGAGTGGTTATCGGTGCGGCTTTCCAGCGCTGGCACCAGCTAAAAAATGAAAAGGGGCTCCAGACCGATGCCAAGATGGCCCAGTTTCTACTGGATAGGTAAGATGATGCCATTCTGATTATATAATATTTCAACATACTGATCGGTTACAGGTATTGTAGGCCTATTCACCCAGTCAGTGAAAAAAAAAAAAGATGATGACAAAATTATTGTCCATTGAGTGACATGACGAACATATTCCAGCATGTTTCGCTAAGCTACCAACTCTGTCAACTAGGCTACAGTACTATGTGTGACACCGTTAGGTAGGCTGTTGTTATCCTTGACGGTAGCTTTCCCAATATCGTTAAATGCTATACCTTTTGTTAACTATAAGCTTCATGCACAAACCGATAAAAGCACGGTGCCTTCAACCCCCCCTCCCCCAGTGTCTACCATTCGTACGGAGTCGCCTTCACCCAACCTTGACAATAAGCAGTAGCTAGTTGATATGTTCGTTCGTTCGTCTTCTTCCGCTTATCCGAGGTCGGGTCGCGGGGGCATCAGCCGGAGTAAGGAAGCCCAGACCCCCCTCCCCCCGGCCACTTCTTCCAGCTCCTCTGGGGGGATCCCGAGGCATTCCCAGGCCAGCCGAGAGACATAGTCCCTCCAGCGTGTCCTGGGTCTTCCCCGGGGTCTCCTCCCAGTGGGACGTGCCCAGTACACCTCACCAGGGAGAAGTCTAGGAGGCATCCTAACCAGATGCCCGAGCCACCTCATCTGGCTCCTCTCGATGCGGAGGAGCAGCGGTTCTACTCTGAGCCCCTCCCAGATGACCGAGCTTCTCACCCTATCTCTAAGGGAGAGCCCGGCCACCCTGCGAAGGAAGCTCATTTCAGCCGCTTGTATCCGCGATCTTGTTCTTTCGGTCACTACCCAAAGCTCATGACCATAGGTGAGGGTAGGAACGTACATCGACCAGTAAATCGAGAGCTCCGCCTTCCGACTCAGCTCACTCTTCACTACAACAGACCGGCGCAGCACCCGCATCACTGCAGATGCTGCACCGATCCATCTGTCGATCTCCCGCTCCATTCTTCCCTCACTTGTGAACAAGATCCCGAGATACTTAAACTCCTCCACTTGGGGAAGGACCTCATCCCCAACCTGCAGAGGGCACTCCACCCTTTTCCGGCTGAGGACCATGGTCTCGGATTTGGAGGTGCTGATTCTCATCCCAGCCTCTTCACAACCGGCTGCGAATCGCTCCAGCGAGAGTTGTAGATCATGGCTCGATGAAGCCAACAGAACCACATCATCTGCAAATAGCAGAGACCCAAACCTGAGGCCACCGAACTGGATCCCCTCAACACCTCGACTGCGCCTAGAAATTCTGTCCATAAAAGTAATGAACAGGATCGGTGACAAAGGGCAGCCTTGGCGGAGTCAAACCCTCACTGGAAACGAATCAGACTTACTGCCGGCAATGCGGACCAAACTCTGGCACCGGTCGTACAGGGACCGGACAGCCCTCACAAGGGAGTCCGGCACCCCATACTCCCGAAGCACCCCCCACAGGAATCCCCGGGGGACACGGTCGAACGCCTTCTCCAAGTCCACAAAACACATGTAGACTGGTTGGGCGAACTCCCATGCCCCCTCCAAGACCCTGAAGAGGGTGAAGGGCTGGTCCACCGTTCCACGGCCGGGACGAAAACCACACTGCTCCTCCTCAATCCGAGATTCGACTATCCGATGGACCCTCCTCTCCAGGACCCCTGAATAGACCTTCCCAGGGAGGCTGAGGAGTGTGATCCCCCTGTAGTTGGAACACACCCTCCGGTCCCCCTTTTTAAAGAGGGGGACCACCACCCCAGTCTGCCAATCCAGCGGTACTGTCCCTGACGTCCACGCGATGCTGCAGAGGCATGTCAACCAAGACAGCCCCTCAGCATCCAGAGCCTTGAGGAACTCCGCGCAGATCTCATCCACACCCGGGGCCCTGCCACCGAGGAGCTTTTTAACCACCTCAGCAACCTCAGCCCCGGAGATAGGAGAGTCCACCCCTGAGTCCCCAGACTCTTCCTCCTCATTGGAAGACGTGTCGGCGGGATTGAGGAGGTCTTCAAGTTTCAAAGTATTCCCTCCACCGATCGAGTCGAGGTCAACAGCTCCCCATTCCCACTGTATACAGTGTTAACGGAGCACTGATTCCCCCCCCTCCTGAGACACTGGATGGTGGACCAGAATCTCCTCGAAGAAGCCGTTCGGAAGTCGTTCTCCATGGCCTCTCCAAACTCCTCCCATGTCCGAGTTTTTTTGCCTCAGCAACCGCCGAGGACCACGTTCCGCTAAGCCCACCGATACCTGTCAGCTGCCTCCAGAGTCCCACATGCCAAAGGCCTGATAGGACTCTCCTTCTTCAGCTTGACGGCATCCCTCACTGCTGGTGTCCACCAACGAGTTCTGGGATTGCCGCCGCGACAGGCACCAACGACCTTACGGCCACAGCTCCGGTCGGCCGCCTCAACAATAGAGGCCCGGAACATAGCCCACTCAGACTCAATGTCCCCTGCCTCACTCGGAACATGATCGAAGTTCTGCCATAGGTGTGAGTTAAAGCTCCTTCTGACAGGAGACTCCGCCAGACGTTCCCAGCAGACCCTCACAACACGTTTGAGCCTGCCAGGTCTGACCGGCATCCTCCCCCACCATCTGAGCCAACCCACCACCAGGTGGTGATCAGTTGACAGCTCCGCCCCTCTCTTCGCCCGAGTGTCCAAGCATGCGGCCGCAAGTCCGACGATACGATTATAAAGTCGATCATCGAACTGCGGCCTAGAGTGTCCTGGTACCAAGTGCACATGTGGACACTCTTATGCTTGAACCTGGTATTCGTTATGGACAGTCCATGACGAGCACAGAAGTCCAACGACGAAACACCACTCTGGTTCAGATCAGGGGGGCCCTGTCTCCCAACCACACCCCTCCAGGTCTCACTGTCGTTGCCCACGTGAGCATTGAAGTCCCCCAGCAGAACAAGGGAGTCCCCAGATGGAACATTCTCCAATACTCCATCCAAGGACTCCAAAAAGGGTGGGTACTCTGAACTGCGATTTGGTGTGTAAGCACAAACAACAGTCAGGACCCGTCCCCCCACCCGGAGGCGGAGAGAGGCTACCCTTTCGTCCACCGGGGTAAACCCCAATGTACAGGCGCCAAGTCGGGGGGCAATAAGTATGCCCACACCAGCTCGGCACCTCTCACCCGGAGCAACTCCAGAGTGGAAAAGAGTCCAACCCCTCTCGAGGATACTGGTTCCAGAGCCCAAGCCGTGTGTAGAGGTGAGTCCAACTATATCTAGTTGGAACCGCTCGACCTCACACACCAGCTCAGGCTCCTTCTCCGCCAGAGAGGTGACATTCCACGTCCCTAGAGCTAGCTTCTGGAGCTGAGGATCGGACCGCCAGGGTCCCCGCATCCGGCCACCGCCCAGCTCACTATGCACCCGACCTCTATGGCCCCTCCTGCGGGTGGTGAGTCCATGGGAGTGGGGGCTCATGTTTCCCTTTCGGGCTGAGCCCAGCCGGGCCCCATGGGCAAAGGCCCGGCCACCAGGCGCTCGCCTCCGAGCCCCACCTCCAGGCCTGGCTCCAGAGGGGGGCCCCGGTGACCCGTGTCCGGGCAAGGGAAACCTTGGTCCTCGGTTCTTATCCATCAGAGATCTTTGTGAGCCACACTTTGTCTGGTCCCTCACCTAGAGACCTGTTTGCCATGGGAGACCCTTCCAGGGGCATAAAGCCCCCGACAACATAGCTCCTAGGATCATTGGGACACGCAAACCCCTCCACCATGATAAGGTGGTGACTCATACATTTTGTATACAAAGTATACAAAAACAAATTGATTCAGACATTAGGGGATTATTAACACAAGAAATTCACGGAAGCTTCCAGTAATGTGAAACAAACATGGAACGTAATCAATGACTTATTAAATCGTAGTAATAAACAAAAAGCAGCCCCACATAAAATTCTAAGTGGTACACAAGTCATCACAGGTAAAAGTACGATGTGTGAAAAATTTAATGATTTCTGTGTTAATGTCGGTCCTACTCTAGAAAGCAAAATACCCATGGTGACGACAGATCCTCTTGACTACATTAACACTCCTCTGATTAATCAGCTTACATAATTTGAACCACCCTCCACAGCTGAAGTCTTAGACATAGTTAGAAATATGAAAGATTCCGCTGCGGGTCACGACGGAATCAGTAGTAGAATATCAAAATTTCCCTACCCTATATCATTTCCCCACTAATTCACATTCTAACCCTATCCATTCAGAATGGCGCGGTCCCTAAATCAACTAAAATTGCAAAAGTAATTCCTATATTTAAAAGCAATGATTCTACCTCAGTTAGCAATTACCGCCCAATTTCTGTTCTACCATGCATCTCTAAGATTCTCGAGAAATTGATTTACAATCGTCTTTTAAATAGGGCTGTCAATTTCTCAAAATAATTAATCAGATTAATCGCATGACTGTCAATAGTTAATCATGATTAATCGCAAATTAATCGCATATTTTTATCTGTTCTAAATCTACCTTATACAGATCTTTTTCAAGTTGTATTACTCTTATTAATACGAGTCCTGACTAGAACCAGGAAATATGACCATACTATTCCAGTCCTGAGGTCTCTGGCTTCCTGTCACAGAGAATAGACTTTAAAACAGCTCTACTTGTTCCAGTTCAAGTCTCTTCATGCTTCCAAAGTCCATCTCTGACATTTTAGAGCCATATGAACCAACCTGGACTCTGAGAACCTCAGGTAGTGGTCTCCTGCTGGTGCCCAGAGTCAGGACTAAACAAGGTGAAGCTGCATTTCAGTTTTATGCTCCTAAAATCTGGACCAGTCTTCCAGATGTGAGACAGACCTGAACTCTGACAATGTTCAGATCCAGACTGAAATAGTTCTGTTTAGATGTGAAGATGATGACTGGAAGGATTTTATCTGCACTCTTCATTTTTAATTTAATTAATTAATTTTTTTTATTAATTAATTTTATTTATTATTGATTATTTTTATGCTTGTATGGAATGATTCTGTTTGCCTTCTTGTGATTTTATGCATCTGTAAAGCACTTTGAATTGCCTTGTGTACGAATTGTGCTCTACAAATAAAGTTGCCTTGCCTAATATGAGAGTACACAAATGCTTGCCTTATGCAAAACAAATGCATGTTTATTTATTGTTACAATGCCAAATCCATTATACATATTATATATATAGTCAATATTTTCTCTTATGTTCTTCATACAAAATATTTTTGTGGTTTGCTTCAAACGGGGGGGGGGGGGGGGGGGGGGGGGGGGCGCTCTCAGCATCAGCATAGCGACAAGTGATATTTCAGTAGTCGGACTCTGGTGGTCTGGGGCGCCGAAAAGGGGGGGTAAAGGATACGGATTATAGGGGCCCATGATTGAGAGGGGCCCAGAGAGGCCCCTAATGATGATCAAAAATAGCATCAACAAATTTCGCTGCTGTGTTGGGGGGCCCGGTAAAGATTATTTTCATGGGGCCCAAAATCCCTAGTGGCGCCCCTGCCGGTGGTAACTAAATTCACATCGACAGTAAACACAAACAACATTTATCTTGTGGAGTTAGCCATCAGGCAAGGTTTTGAAGCTGAACTTACCATTCAAAATAGTATCTTTTGTATCTATTTTCCCAGCTCCTTTTAACAGAGGTTTGTTTACGTCTGTCTGTCTGCGGCATGGCCGTCCACGTCAGTGCATTACTTCCTGTTTTGACAGGACTACGGAGGACTACAGGACTACAACTACGGCGGGGCCCGAGGCTCATTAAACCTACTCTCCTCTCTACTATTGTACATCAAGGGCCAGGCTATCTCGCGTTAATCTCGCGTTAAAAAAATTAGTTGCGTTAAAATGATTTTGCGTTAATCACGCGTTAACGCGTTAACTTTGACAGCCCTACTTTTAAAGTATCTAGACCAAAATGATATTCTCTACAAATACCAGTATGGTTTTAGAAGGGGATACTCTACTTAAATGGCTCTTATTCAGTTAATGGATAGAATTACTACTGCTATTGACAACAGTAAATTTACCATAGGAATATTTCTAGATCTAAGTAAGGCTTTTGACACGGTCAACCATTCGATTCTTCTCAAAAAGCTTAACAAATATGGAATTAACGGCACCGCACTTCAGTGGTTTATTAGCTACCTATCTGACAGAAAACAGTACGTTACCCTCAATAAAAATTCATCTTCATACAAACCTGTAAATTGTGGAGTTCCCCAGGGATCAATTTTAGGTCCTCTATTGTTTTTAATATATGTAAATGATCTTGCCGAAGCATCCAAAATTATCTTTTTTATTCTATTTGCTGATGATACAAATATTTTCCTTTCACATGCAAATTTCGATTCCTTAATACGACTAGCCTACATGCTTTTCTCCCTCCTCCTGCACTTGTTTTTATATATTGCTTTGGATTATCTTCTGTTATTTTTTTTGTTGTTGTGCGAACTAATAAACAAACAAACAAACAAACAAAGAAACAAACCCACTGCGCCACCTTCAATCCTCTACATCAGGGGTCTCAAACTCATTCCTGAAAGGGCCGTGTGGCTGCAGGTTTTTGTTCCAACCATGCAGAAACACAGCTGAGTTGTTTTAGTCAATCAACTAGTTGTCCTCACTGAAGGTCTGAACCAGTTCAGTTTTAATGATTTAATTTAAGTCTTATTTCAAATCTTTGCATTTTATTATCATTAAAATGCGACAAAACATTTTATACATTACATTTTATTATTATTTTACCTACTGTCTGTTTTTACCCTTTTCATTTTTTATTTTTGTTTTTTAATCTTTTAGTTTTTTGCTCCAGTTCCTTCTAATAATGTTTGGTATTAATAATATCACATAGTTATAACTAATAATTATAAGTGAAAAACCGTAACTTCTCAAGACATTCTATGATTTTAGTTGAGAAAAGAAAAAGGAAATAATGTAAATTTAAAATTTTTGTCAGTGTTGCTGAAATAATTGATCAAATTGATTAACTACCTGGTTTCCTATTACTCATTTTTATTCTGCCTCTGCATTTTCTGGAGCCTTCATGAGCCACCTTTGCTTTCACACTTGTGGGATGTCGGATAACTTTTTTGAGTTAAATTCTACCAATGAATACGCAAACTAATTGCTACTGCTTCATATACTTTCTATTGAAAAAAAAAGATGTTTCCGGAAAAGAAAGCACACATTAATCATGAGAAGACTGACAATGACAAGCACAATATTTCCAGAACTTGTCATAATTCTCACATCCTTATGAAACAGTCACCTTTAATCTTCTTCATCTCCTGCAGACTGAGAAAGAACATTCTTTTCTTCTGGATTTCAAACTGAAAATGGTCTTCAATGAACATTTAATTTTTATCCAGTATGTTGGCCTCATGAGAGCCTGGCTTCAGTATCTGAAGAGTCACAATGAGTTTCACTGCTTTTCTAAACCAGTGATAGAGCAGTGCATAGATCACAGGGTTTATACATGAGTTTAATAAGAAAAAGAATGCAATGACCTCATATGAACTGTTCAGTATTTTGTCCCCTGCAAGAGAGACACAGTAAAAGGGAGAGAAACACATTAGAAAAACAGCCACTAAAACACCAAGAGTCCTTGCTGCTTTCAGCTCAGATTTTCTTCTTGTCACAGTTACTGAATGCTGGAGCGTGACAGTTGTAATGTGAGAGCGCATGGCACGAGCCTGAGACACAGCCGCCACAAAAACTCTCATGTACAGAACTATGATGGCCGTAACTGGAAGAAAAAATGTCATAACAAGGCCAAACGTTCCAATAATTAAGTCAACAACAATCACACATTCTCCATAACATGAATGGTACCTCCCTGGATGAGTCAGGTCATCCTTTACATTAAGGCCACCATAGAAAACAGAAGACAGCCAACACAGCCAGACACAGACTTTAACTCTTTTTACAGTCACTCTGGTTGGGTAATGCAGAGGGTCACAAATAGCCACATAACGGTCGACTGATATCAGAACCATGTCTCCTACTGAGGCAGACGTGATAATAAAAGACAGATAATTATAAAGAGAACATATGAGGTCTCCAGAAAACCAACACTGTGTACTTCGAAGGATTTCACCTGGAATCAACAAGAGACCAACAAGAAAATCTGAGACAGCCAGAGAGAGGAGGAGAATGTTAGTGGGAGTGTGGAGCTGCCTGGAAGGAGACAGAAAAGGTTCATTTAACTAACGTACTTTAAAATCTCAGTGACAAAACAATTCAAACAACTTGAAACAATAAAAAGGCATTTCAATTATCTGCCACATCTAAGACTGACATATGGATTAAAGATTACTGTCGTATTCTCTATTACCCTGGATGTGAGGTTACTGTAAAAGTCTGTTATCCCCAAATTAGACAATTCATTAATCACTGTCCCAATACAGTTATCACTAAAGTCTAACGTTGCTGTAAAAAAAAAGAAAAGAAAAAAAGGAATATCAAAATATGACAAAAGACAAGCATATCTCTACCTGTAGTGAGACACTGAGATGATGACGAACAGATTGAGAGCCACAGTGAGCAGAGAGATGCAGGACAGCATCATGTAGCATAGTAGAACTTCAGTTGAAAGAGACTCAGGCTTCTTGCAGGAGATGTTGGGGAGCTGTGGAAAGCAGAGGTCTGCTCCAACCTGGATCTCCATGTACAGAGCTGCAGCTCTGAGTGGCTTTCTCAGTAAACTGTCATATAACTTTTGTGTCAGACCTTCTCACTCCTCCCCTTTGCTCCACTATATTGCCAAAAGTATTCGCTCAACTGCCTTGACTCACATATGAGCTATAGTGACATTCCATTCCTAATCAACATGATGTGGCTCCACCCTTTGCGGCTAGAACAGCTTCAACTCTTCTGGGAAGGCTGTCCACAAGGTTTAGGAGTGTGTTTATGGGGATTTTTGAACATTTTTCCAGAAGTGCATTTTTGAGGTCAAACACTGATGTTGAACCAGAAGGTCTGGCTCTCAGTCTCTGCTCTAATTCATCCCAAAGGTCTTCTATCAGGTTGAGGTCAGGACTCTGTGTAGACCAGTCAAGTTCATCCACACCAGACTCTTTCATCCATGTCTTTATGGACCTTGCTTTGTGCACTGGTGCACAGTCATGTTGGAAGAGGAAGAGGCCAGCTCCAAACTGTTCCCACAAAGTTGGGAACATGAATTGTCCAAAATGTCTTGGTCTGCTTTCAGAGTTCCTTTCTGTGGAACTAAGGGGCCAAGCCCAGCTCCTGCCCTACACTCTGGACAAGTCACCAGTTCATTTAAAAAAAATGAAAAAGTTGCTAGTTCATTGTAGAGTAACGGTTCCTAGAGTAGCTATAACTGAACGTTACTAATTTAGGGGCTACAGTCTGACTGTGTGTTTCACACATATCACTGTTGGACAGCGCTCCAGTATGCGCCCACTCAGAGGCTGCACTGAATTGTATTATGAAGCATTCAAGTTCTACTCAATAATTATGAGCATCTGATGAAGGTCAGTTACATTATCATAATGTGTTTAATGTGGTCTTGTAAAATGTGTTTTTAGTGGGACATTTGAATTGCCTAAATACCAAGAAGTTAAATGTTCAAAGATTTGTTGTTGTTGTTTGTTTTCATAGCAATATAAAATAAAAGACACCATAATAGCTGACAACAACAAAGTAAAAAAGACTATTAAGAATTTTGGACAGTTTACACTGACTTTTGAATGGTTTAAAAATATTTTTTGCCTGAGAAAGTGAAGCTGTCCATCTAGAGCTATGGTACTAAAAAGCCCATTTAGATTTTGTCCAAGAATAGATTCGTTCTGCATTAGTTTTTCAATGAAACATAACATTTAATGTTTACAATATATATAATGGAACAATAAACCTTTATGCTCTGTGTTGTGGAAAAAATAAGATCCGATCTCGATGAGAAAATCAGAATAGAGAATTTATATAACTCACAGGATAAGTCTAACCCGCAGGCCCATAATACTTTTTTAGATAAACTGAATATTCCTACTATCTGATGAACATAAAGAATGGTTGGAGGCAGAACTAAGGGAAGAGGAAATGAGCAAAGCTATCGATGACATGAAATCAGGCAAAATGGCAGGATTAGATGGAATTCCCATAGATCTATATAAAATATTTAAACCAAAATTGTTAAAACCCCTGCTGGAAATGTTCTTGAAAGCATTTAATAAAGATAATCTGCCTAAGTCAATGGCAGGGGCACTAAATACATTGCTGCCTAAATCAGGAAAGCCTAGCAACAAATGTGGGAATATGAGACCGATAAGTTTATTAAATTCTGACATTAAAATCCTGTGTAAAGTTTTAGCAAGACGCCTCCAAGAGGTACTACCTACTGTTGTGCAATAAGGCGTATAACGTGCTTGTTTAGTCCAAAAAAGGGGGTTATTATCAACCGTCTTGAGGGGCGGTTGCTAATAACCAGAAAGTTAATAAAATGAAACGGGGCACCACCTGATAAATCAGGAAAAAGGACTAAATGGCACAATCAGTCTTAAAATGGCTGTTGTTCTATGCGTGCCAGCCTGTGACCAGGTGTGGCGCTATAGAACAACAGAGAAGATGTGAGTCCGAGCACAGACCTCTTCAACCAGCCAGTGTTACAAAACTGTGTAAAATAACCACAAGCAACTTCTCTCATTAGAATATCAGAATTTATTAACACAAATATTCAAAGGAACAAACACTTGAATTAAGATTCTGATTGTAGATCATTCAGGATGATCCCCGTGGCGCCCAGTAGGGGTCGCACCACCTCTGTGTGTATTTGTGAATGTTTGGGTTATCGGGGTTCAGTTGGTTATGCCTGCTAGGCTGAATGCAAGTTTACCTGTCCATGCTCCCGAGTTCCAATAAAACTACAATCTAAAGAGACACGGTGTGATCATTGAACTCACACAGAAGCATCTACATGGTGTCAGAAGACAGCAGCGACGAACTTTTCGCCTGTGAGTAACTTGTTGGACTTTTCTCCTCTACGGACCTGATGCTTCGGGCTACGCTAACTAGCTAGCCGTGGACATTTTTGTTTTTGCCGACAGTCATGGCGGAGGGTTTTCGCCGGCCAGACCCTGTTGTTTTTGACGACAACGTTGCCGAGAGCTGGCGAATTTTTGAAAGGGAGTATGATATTTTTATTGCTGCAGTGCACCCGGTCAAGCCGGCAAAGACGAGGGCTTACATTCTTCTCAACCTCGCCGGCCCGGAGGCCATCGACCGTGAACACTCTTTCGTTTATGCGGCCGAGGTGCGTGCGCCCGGGGACGGCGGAGCAGTGGTCACCCCGGGAGAGTCCAGAGAAGATCCGGACTGCCTGAAGAGGAAGTTCAGGGAAATGTGCAATCCTCAAAGCAACCGGACAATGGACAGACACAGATTTCATTCACGGAATCAAAAACAAGGTGAGAGCATTGAGTCATACATCAGTGATCTGAGGATAAAAGCTAAAAGTTGCCACTTCGGAGATTTAACTGATGAACTTATCTGTGACCGCATTGTGTGTGGCATCACCAGTGACTCTTTGAGAAAATCTCTGCTGAGAGATAGTGAACTAACTCTTGCCAAAGCTATCTCAGTCTGTCGCATTCACGAAATGACAGAAGAAAACAGTAAGACATTAGCAACTCAGGCCACCAGTGTGGATGCGCTGAAGCCGTCCTACAACAAAAGGCAGCAATTCAGGCCCCAGACACCAACTCAAACCATAAGCAAATGCAGTAATTGTGGGGGCAGCCATGTTGCTAAAAGAGAGAAGTGTCCTGCTTATGGACAGCAGTGTCATAAGTGTCATAAGATGAACCACTACAAAGGATGCTGCAAATCAAAGTCATGGGACCAAAATAAGCTACAAAGAAAGACTTTCAGGCGGCCAGTGCATGAAGTGACAGTGGAACAGCCATCAGCACATGATGATGACACGTTTTATGTGGATGGCATCAGCGTCAACAGTGTTAACTCTCAGGATTGTGAGAAAGATGAAGGATTTGTCACTGTAAAACTAAATGGTAAAACTACTGAGCTAAAAGTGGACACTGGGGCAAAGTGTAATGTGCTTTCCCAAAAGACTCTTGCACAAGTGTCTAAAGGGGAGGGAGTTACCCTGCAGAAGACTGCTGCTAACCTTGTTGCTTATGGGGGCACCAGGATTGAAACAACGGGCCTCGCTACACTGTCATGCAGTCCTGAATTCCCACAATCGAACGGGCTCGCAGAGAGAGCAGTGCGCAGTGCCAAAGAGGTGATGGAGAAGTCTCACAGAGATGGATCAGACGTCTTCCTCAGCATCCTGAATCTCAGAAATATCCCCCGGGATTCAACGCTGGGCTCCCCGGCAGAGCGCCTGATGTCACGTCAAACTCGCACAGCCGTTCCTGTCTGCACTGAACTGCTGCGACCAACACCTAAAAGCAGCCAGCAAGTCAGGGCCCAGCTCCTCAACAAAAGGCTCACTCTGAAACACCAGCATGACAAGTCAAGTCATCCACTGCAGCCTTTAACAGAGGGACAGGTGGTTCGCATGCAAACACCAAAAGGATATGATCAGCTGGGAATTGTGAATGAGAGGAGCAAGGAGCCTCGCTCATATGTCATCCAGTCAAACGGGAGGACATACAGGAGGAACCGACGACACATTCTTCCTGTGGCAGAGCAACCACCACAGCTCCACACAAGAATCAAGACTCACTCGCCACCAGTCATCACACTGTGGACAATGCCCCTCTCACACACGCACCAGATGCAAACATCACACAATCAGAACAAGCATCCCCCTCCCAGGTAACATGCACTACACATTCACCCACAGACAACAGCAGTACATACTACACAACACGTTCAGGTCGCATCTGCAGACCAAATCCTAAATACATGTAATGAAAAAAAAAAAAAAAAAAAAAAATCCTCGCACAGTTGTTCATGTATGGTTAGGATGAGTAATTGCTTGACCAAGTAATCATAATTCATTGTGCATGTCTTTCAGGTTAAGAACTCTTTGGAATTTCATGGTTATTATATATCCATATTTTATTCAATATTGGATTGTTTCCAGTTCATCCAAGTGCAGCTAAGGTTACTGCTAGAAGCGTAATATTATAAATGTTTACGGTGTTTTCATTATCCAGTGCTCAATCATTTATGTTTGGGATGTGAGCTTAAGGAAAGGGATGTAGATCATTCAGGATGATCCCCGTGGCGCCCAGTAGGGGTCGCACCACCTCTGTGTGTATTTGTGAATGTTTGGGTTATCGGGGTTCAGTTGGTTATGCCTGCTAGGCTGAATGCAAGTTTACCTGTCCATGCTCCCGAGTTCCAATAAAACTACAATCTAAAGAGACACGGTGTGATCATTGAACTCACACAGAAGCATCTACACTGATATCTACTAACTAAAAGATGAGTAAAACTAACATAAGCAAATTAAACATTCAATGGACCAATGTAGGCTTATATACGTGTGTGTGTGTGTGTGTGTGTGTGTGTGTGTGTGTGTGTGTGTGCGGTAATGTGAGAGGGGTGTCCAAGATGGCCGCCGGCTCTCGCGATAGGGCACCAAAGATGGCGGATGGAGTCACGCTGTAGTTCCTCCCCAACCAAGATGGCCGCCGACTCTCGCGATAGGCTGTCACAAGAAGGCCGACAAAGTCACGTGGTGACGTCCTCACAAAGGTGGTTAGTAGGAAAGGCAGTGCAGAAAAGGCAGAGTAAAATCAACAACACGAGGGTGATTCCTAACCACCGGTGCCGTGATCGAGGATTTCCACAGAAGGGAGAGTGTGGAGCTGACTCCTGCACTCTCCAACTGATTGTTTATCTGAAATCACGGCGCGATCAGCTGGTGGTAAAGAAACACTGCACTCACGTGGGTAAACACGCACCGGCGGATTACCGGCGGGCTCAATCGTGACCACTGTCACAGTATATACAGAAATATTAACTAAACTAAGTAACTCTGCCCAGACACAAAGTCCTCTTACGTGGATCGCTCCGGAAGCGATCGGTGGCGTTGTAGTGTCCTGGGGGGGGTTGATCAGGCTGGGATGGCGGCAGCACCGCTGATCAATTACGCTCCACGGGTGGTCGCAAGAGCGGCTCTCCTCCTTTTTCTCTCCCTGCGTGATTAACGTGGGGATGCGGCAGCAACAACAGCCGGGTGTCCGTCCCGGTTCGTCTGAGGCCGTTCACGCGTCCGAGGCGCGCGGGTGATTCCTACGCGTCGTTTCTTCCGTACGTCGCGGCTTACTCCGTGGCGCGTCACGATCAGACCAGGCGTGTGGTTGTCGTCGGACAACCAGAGGGATCTCCTGCAGACAGGTCGCCAGGGAAACAGGCCTTTGGCTATTTACCTTGCTGGCAGGCCAGAGATGGGCACCTTTCCAGGGTGTAGTTGAGGTCAGAGAGATAAAGGAGCAAGAGCGCGAGCGGGAGGAGGGAGCCAGTATTTAAGCGGTCAGTCTGCGGTCCGCCTTCGTTGAGGAACTCCGCTGTGAGAGAAGGGGTCTGCGGCCAGTGGGGACAGTGAGAGGCCGTGACATCACGTTCACACCTAGGTGTGAAACGGCAAGGACTGCTGGGGGTTTGAGTTTTAAAAGATTTTCTTTGTCCTTTGTCTCAGCGCAAACCATGCGGTTTTTGTTGATACATGGTGTGGCCCAACACTACTGTAGTACATACGGACCAAAATGGGTTTGTCATGGGACGCCAAGGATTTCATAATGTTAGAAAGGCCCTAAACATTATTCAAAGCCTGGAAGATCACTCAGATAGGGCCCTTCTATCCTTGGATGCCAAAAAGGCTTTCGATAGGGTGGAATGGCCATATCTCTTTAATGTCCTGGAACAATTTGGGCTTGGCGATAAATTCATTAAATGGGTTCGTTTACTTTATTTAAATCCAACAGCAGAAATACTAACAAATAAAAATATCTCAAAACAAATTGCGATAAAGAGAGGATGTCGTCAAGGGTGTCCATTATCCCCTTTATTGTTTACCCTAGCGATTGAACCATTTGCGATAGCTGTACGGGCACACCCGGATATCACAGGAATAACAACTGGTCAAACAGAACATAAGCTATCCCTTTATGCAGACGATGTCATTTTGTTTATCTCACACCTCAGCAAAGCTATCCCAGTGTTGATGGACTTGATAAAAGAGTTTGGTGACATCTCAGGATATTCTATCAACAATACCAAATCCTCACTTTTACTATTTGATAAGACAGAAAGTGAGAACTCACTTAGAGAAGCTTCTCAATTTAATGTGGTAAAATAATTTACATATTTAGGAATACAAATAGTGCCAAACTTAGACATGATTGTTAAAAAAAATTATGAACCTTTAATGGAGGAAATAGATAAATCAATCAATAGATGGATGTCCCTGCCTATGTCCTTAATTGGTAGAATTAATATAATAAAGATGAACATACTTCCTAAAATACTCTATCTGTTTCAAAATATTCCTCTTCCTCCTCCTGATGACTTTTTTCACAAACTCAACAAATTATTTCTTAGATTCATATGGAATAATAACCGGACTAGAATCCGAATGTACTTATTACACATGCCATATAGTAAAGGAGGTTTAAAATGTCCAAATATACTCTGGTACTACTGGGCCGCGCAGATCAGATCTATAAAATACCACTTCGCTACGAGAGATATTCCTGAATGGAAAAATATGGAATCAGAAGATTTAAGGCTGCCTTTAAACTTATATTTATACTCTGATACATTAAGAAACTTGATGAGGCAGACTAATATTCCGATTATTAAAAATATGATCAAAGTGTGGTTTGAAGTGAAAAAATTTGTTAAAGAGCCGAGCTCATTATCACAGTATAGCCCTATATGGGGAAATCAGAGTTTTGTACCAGGAAGAGCTGACGCTATATTTAGATTGTGGGCATCGAAAGGATTAGAAAAGATTCAGGACTTACACTTGCCCAACACTGAACACTTGATGTCATTTGAAGAGATTAGGCACAAATATGATATCGACAAAAAGTATTTTTATAAATACCTTCAACTCAAAAGCTTTATCAGAACGAGCCAAAACAATGTTTTAACTAAGCCCCACAAATCTGACCTGGAGGAAATAATGTTTAAAGACAGCTTAAGTAAAGAGGTTATTTCAAAGATATATGTTTTACTATTGTCTAACTCACTTGAGAATTCTGAACTTAAAAGGAAAGCATGGATAGCCGACCTTGAAAGGGATATATTAACAGAAGACTGGGAGTCGGTATGTAATAAAGCCCACACTCAGACAATCAATACCCGATTAAGACTGTTATAGTATGGCTGATGAGAACATATATCATTCCTGTCAAATTAAACAAATATAACAGTAATATTATAGATTTTATAGATGTATGCACAAAATGTAGTAAGGACAAGGGGACATTATTTCACTGTGTATGGCAATGTAGTAAAATAAAATCTTTCTGGAACGAGGTTAAAATGGCCATGGAAAAAATTATTTTAAAGGGTATTCCACTAGATCCTGGCTTGTTTCTTTTAGTACTCTATCCAGAACAACACAAATATGGCATAAAAGAAAAAATATGTATAGATATGTCTCTCTTGTGTGCTAAGAGGTCGATAGCAATGTTTTGGAAAAAAAATAATAGACCTAGTATTACATATTGGCTTAGACAAATGTTTACAATTTTACCTTTAGAAAGAGTGACATATACCTGACCAGGGAAACGGGATATGTTCGAAGAAGTCTGGGGACGATTTTTTATTTTTGTGAAAAGCATAGACTTAACAGATGATGAGGAGGAATGAACATTGCTGCATGTGAACCCTGCAACAGATTATTAATTTATTTTGCGAAGTTCACGATATACTTTTGAGTGTGAACAAGATTTGAAGCAGGGCAGGAATTTCACAGCGGCCATGGCCGTCATAGCCATTCTTCTTGGTCGTGATGCCCTTCTGAAAATTAGTTGCTTAACGGCCACTGTGGCCTTGGTGCCCTGCCGTCTCCCCTTCCTTCGTCTATCAAAAGTTTGCGCCGTAGTGCCCATCGGTAGGCCTACCTGTATTAAAGCTAAACAATCGGAGTGGAGGTGTGTCCTACTGCGGGATCCGTCCATAACTCTACTGTACAGCATCTATTTCCATCAGCATTCTGTCTGTGGAATAAACAGCACAACGATACCATGAAGACGACATTAAAGTTAAGTGTTCAAAAAGCCATCTGTTTTCTGGATCAAATAGCTTTTTATTGAGCATAAGGACTTTAAAGATTGAACCCAGGACTATAAATCGTAAGAAAATCGCTCCCAACTTTGAATTGATAAAGAGTTGCTAGACTCGGTTGTAGCAGTAGCCTATTAGCCTCCCTGAGGGAGACCTAGCTATCCAACAAGCTAAATCAACACTTCTGTAAATCTTTCGTGTCATATCTTATTGCTATAGCCTACTAAGAATTTTTAATGTTTTAATATCAGACGGAGACTGTCATGTCTCGCTTCTGTAGCCTTCTGAGCTATGGTTGCTAAGGCAACCCAAGTAAACGGTCTCCTGCAATCAGCTGTTTTATCGTAAACTAAAGCCTTCAAATAATCATTTTCTTGCCAAAACAACTTCACTGTCTCTCTTCTATGTGTGCAGCACTAGCAAAGCTTTGCTTGTTAGTCTTCATTTCATCGCCAAAATCAGGATGTCATTAAATGGAATTCGATCATAAAGAAAACATCTGTGACTAGATAACACGTCATAAACTCACGATTGACATATGAAACAACAACAACCTACAGGCAGGATGACGATGCTGAGATAGATTGATTCAAACTCCGACATCCCGGGTTCTATACACGATACACTTCTGAGACTTCAGGTGCGCAAAAGTGAAACCTAAACTCTTTAACACGTATCATTACAGAAATACGCTCCAGGGTGGCTAAAGCATTTGAATAATCAGTAGGCTATGAAAACGTGATAATTATTTTTTTTATTATTTAACATATTCACTCTAAATTTTTTTCTCTCAGAAAGAAGAATGCCAAGACAGGAATGAGTCGAGATGAGTCGCAAAAGAGCTCTAGAAGATGCAGCAAAAAAACTGCTGAAAAATGGACACCTACTTCTAAAGGTTATCATGGAATAGTTAATTGTTAGATTCTTCTTATTTTAGCCGAAGTTTATGTGGTACATTTAGGAAATAACATTTGGAAGGAAATAATACCCCTTTTCTGTTGCTCTTCATGTTAAACCAGATATGTGTTTTGCGTATGTATGTATATAGATCGGTCTGTATACATTGGATATAAATTTTGTTTATTTTTTTTTTATTTTGGGGGGGGAATATGTCCATTTAATATTTAGATTTATTTACAAGAGGTTCTATATGTTTCTAAATTATGGTTATGCACATGTGTCAGTGTATATTGAGTTATGCATTATTATATATTTTATAAATCAGGGATTCTTGAGATAAGGGACAAAACAGGTTTTAAAAATCTTTTTTTTTAATGCACACTATATTCATTGGAACTGTATATTTGTGTAGAGAAGGGTCTTTGCTATTTAACCATGTAAAGGTACAGGTTCTAAATAAAAACACTTTTTAAAAAAATAAACATGCTTCACTTTAGAACTTGATTTGTGTCAACTCCGTCAGACACACTCAAAAGTTTACAATTTTAATTCTTCCAGTCCAACAAGAATCTAAAGTCCTGAAGTATGTCGGTATAGTGTTTAGTTACTCTGATATGTAATAAAATACAATATATAAACTTATGTTGTGATTTCATACTACTCTGAAAAACCAGATTTCTAAATGTCTGCATTTTCAATTTTTGTTTTTAAATTTAAAATGAAAAAAAGCCTTTGTTTAGATAAATAAGACATACAAGGATGTAGATCAGATGGTCCTTTATTACATAAACAACATAGACTGAACAAAGAATAAACATTGTTTTCAAAAATGAACAAAAACATACATCTGACGGTGTTGACGAAGAACTGACGGTGTTGACAAAAAATTGATGTGTATTACTGATTAATGAACAAATGTTTTTAAACAGATGGAAGAGACAAAAGATTAAGAACTAACTACTCTTAGTCTTATATTGAACATAAATCAGATAATAATAAACATACTGTAAATTCTCTTTTTTTAAGTGATGCGTGTGTGTGTGTGTGAATGAGGGGGGGGGGTGTGAGAGAGAGAGAGACCGTGTGTGTGTGTGTGACTACCCTGCACTGCTTGATTCAAATTTTAAATTGATATTCTTTAACAACAATACTGCTCAAAATGCTTGCAACACATAAAATATTTTGCCTAGAAACAGGATCAATTTGCTTACTTAAGATTTAATTTTTTCCTTGCCTTGAGCAACAGGCGTCGGACATGCTCACACTCTATGAAGTCCATCACATCAGGGGCTATGCTGTAGATAGCCTCTTGTTCTTGATTGGACTGGTGATGCATTTTCCATTAGTTTCACTTTGATGTCTTCAACTGAGCAGAAACAGACATCCTTCCTGCCAAGCTTAGGTTTAACCTTTGCTGTTGGACCATGGGGATGCAGAAACTCCACTTTCACGTCTTGGTGCTCGGTATCCACAGCAATGGTTTTGGCTAGCCACCAGTGGTCATCATACACTACTGCTAGCCAGTCTCCATTGTTAAGGCTGCAAACAGTAGTTACTGTCACAGTACCCTCAGGAGCTTTCAGAGGCTCCTCATCCAACTCCCCCTCCATCACATCTTCCATCTCCATCTCCTCTTCTATATTCTCTTCCATCTCTTTTTCCATTTCCTCCATCAACATGGCCAAAGGTCTTTTCTTCCTTGCCCTCCTTGCATCCCTCTGCTGTTCTTCTGGGTAGCCATGGAAATAGAACGTAGCTGGGCTGAAGCACTGGCAAACCAACATCTCGCTGCAAAAGCAGGATAGTTGTCTGTGGTGGATCCTGTTCTCATGTGGGATGACCTGGTGTATCTGTCTTGTGCAGGGAACCTGTTTAATAGGTTGCATGAGAAGTGTGTTGTATCTTTGCATGTCTTCTTCTGCAATGTAGTACAGCTGAACACCCTTCAGACTGTTGGACACTTTTTCAGAGAATGTGTTTCCATCCGCCAGGTCATTTCCTCTCAGGACCAGGCTGTCAGCTGTTCTTTTCACTGGTCCACCAATGCCATCTGGGGCACCTTTACCATGGGAAGTGGGGAAGAAGTTCCATGTTGCTATTTCAAATCCCAGTGTAGGTGGGACACCAGACAGTTCTTGTACTGCTTGCTTGGACCATCAGACCAAAAGTGCATAGTGGTAACCTGTGGATATTTCATCTTGATGTCTTTTAGGACTGGATTCATGTGTGTCCAGATTGCTGCAGCGTCCTGTCTCTTTGACTCTGAAACTGAGCAGAATCCTGCCTTTGCACCCTTAGGGCCTGATTTACTAAGATCCTAAATAAAGAGTACTAAATTGCGTGTGCACTGAAAAAGTTTGCACGTGCTGTTGTTGTGTGTTTTGCGGGTGATCAACTAAGAATGCTCGCGCAAATGATAACAGGTGCAAACCGCAGTATTTAAATGAGGTGTTGCGTGTCTTACGGTTTGCACCATGGAGAGTCTGGATGGAAAGCAGGATAAACGCAAGCGCAAAATGAAATTTGACGAGTTGGAGTTAGAGATATTAGTGGAAGAGGCAAATAAACACATTCATGAACTACAGCACCAAAAGAAACGCAAAAGAAACATGTTGATAAACATCAAAAAGAACGGCAAAAGCAAAGAACTAAAGAAAAAGTGGCCTTTAATAAAACTTCGGCAAACAAGACAGGTGGTTAAGTGGCCGTTGAGAAGTTCAAGCCTCCATAACCGCGGAGCGCTGTCATTACGGAGATGCGTCTCTGCGCGCAGCTGTGGCATCAATGAGTGGAGCTGTGGCTGGAGCCGACTTGTCCTCACACACTACTCATTCGTTAAAAAAAGTATATGTTTTTTCATAAAATCCATCCATCCATCCATCCATCCATCCATTAGCTTCCGCTTATCTGAAGTCGGGTCGCGCGGCCAGCAGCTTCAGAGGTCCAGATCCCTCGGCCGCTTCCACCAGCTCCTCTGGGAGAACCCCGAGGCGTTTTTCATAAAATGATGTGGAAATAACCCATTTTATTACAACTGAAATTGTGCTTGGGAGGAGTATTTTCACCGGACATTTTGACCGGAGAGATTATAAAATCCCGGACTTCCGCATATTTTACCAGACAAAGTCTGGCAATTACCAGACAACGGAAACCCTGGTGCCTCCTGTGGCAACCTTTTGCTGAATAATACTCGATTTAACATTCAAATAAAATATTTCTCCTTTTGCATGTGCAAACAAATTTACACGAGTCCGAAAGACTCTCTCTCTGCGTATTCTTTGATTTTGGCGATGTCGCCTCCTTGCCACAATAACAGCAGCCATCGGTGCGTAATGCTGGGCAGATTAGCACCTTCCTTTCGAACGTACTAAATACAGACGCAATCACAATCCCCGCAATTACTTTCAGGGTTGGTAAATCTCATTGCGCGTGGTAAATGGACCTATTTGCATTTTCCCCTCCCAGTATTTTGCGCTTTCTGGCGGGTACGCCCCATATTGATTATTCATCAGGGCAAAAGTGCTAAATGAACAGCGTGTGCTATTTTGCTCATTTGAGAGGCGCAGTTCTCTTTGCACGCTGTTAGTAAATCAGCTTGCGCATTGGTTTGCGGGTGATGTCAAGTTTGCACACGTTTTTACGCACACAAACCTTTAGTAAATCAGGCCCTTAGTGTAATACATTCCGGTATGCAACGTTATCTGTGGCAGATTTTTCCAAAATGGCAGGCCTGAACTTCAGATTGATACCTGCATCTCCAAGATTCCGAAAAGTCAACATGGACAATTGCTGTATTTTCATCACATGTCTCAATTGTGTTTCTGTATGCTTTTGACTGGTTTCGCACTAAACACACATGTGTTGTGGTTTCATTTCTGAGTTTTTGCTGGTATAGTTTGATGAGCTTTGAAAGACGGCCACTGTGTTGGATGAGCTTAGTGTTGATATGGATACCATTGGCTGTGTCTTCTTCAACCCTCTCCCACTGCTTCCATTGAACATGGATTTTATCTTGCTCTTGGGTTGGAACTATACCTTTGTTTAGGCATCGTGAGCAGGTGCGAAGAAGGCAGGTCTCACTTGCTGGAGAGCAGCAAACTAATTGAAAACTGTCATCCAGTTTGTTTGACTTCACAACACCAGACGATCTAAGGACCTCAAGCATTAAGCATGCGTTTTCATGCATTTGACACAGACATGTTTTCCGGTCAGATGCTTTTGGTGCTGTAACATAGAATGGCCTCAGAGCACAGAATGCAGAATAGCTCAGCTTTACAGTTGGATTCCTAATGAGGAAATCAGTGTGGAGGTTGATCATGGAGTCTGTCAGGATCATTCTCTGGTGCTTCATCTTGTTCCTAGTGATGGTGTCCATCTTATCAGTTGTCACACGTGCAGAGTTAATGAAGAACTCTTGAACAGTCAGTGTGATACCCTGGATGAATGTTATCTTTTTCTGTGTTGTCTGTTTCTTTCCTCTCATTAATTTGTAAGTTAACCCAAACTGTTTGATTTTGTTAAGGAGGCGATACTTCTTCAGAATCCTGCCTGACAAACTCAGCGCTGGTGCCTGACGCTGTGACACAGGAGTTTGTTTGTTCTTCTTAAGCTCTCTTCTGAGAACGTTGTGGAAGAGAAGGGCTTTCTTAATGTTTGGATTTCTAAGCTTGCTTCCTGATAGCATTTTCTTAGTTTCTGTCCCTGGAGAGTCCAGTGTTGTTTTATTTGCAGCCTTTTTTCTTCGCCATTCTTGCTTTCTCAGTTTGTTTCGCTGTTTCGTTTCCTTCTTAAGCTTCTCTTTAAAAGTTTTTATTTCTTTTGAATGCCTTTTTCTAGTTTTACTTCTCTCCCTTTCATGTCTGCGAGACTGTCTGGTATTGCATTCTTCAATACTCTGATCTAATGGACTATCTGGGGGGGTGTCTGCTTGCAGCACTGCACTTTCACTGGACCTTCTCTGTCTTGACCTTTTCTGTACATCTTTCCAATACTTTCTCTGGTGCCTCTTTGCCCTGTCTCCCATGTCACCTATTTGTATTACTTTTTTGTCTTGAACTCTCTTCTTCCACCTGTCTTTCCTTCTCTTGCATCTCATGTTTTCTCTCTGGGTCACTGTTTAATTTCTCTCTTCTCTTCCGTTGGTACTCTCTATTTCTTCTCTTTTGCTCCTCGACTGACAGTTTCTGTCTAGCCATGCTTTTCTAAAATACAAATTGAAATAATGAAACATGTATGAGCCCTTTATATGAACATAGAAGTAGATCCCTCCATAGAGATGACCATTCAATGTAATATTCAGTTTCACCACAATATGTTGTCAAAATCTACAAACTGGTCCTTTAATGTAATATACAGTGTAATTATAATATAAGCGCTGGGAAAGTTACACAATAATAAGCAGACCACAGCCTATCCATGCTCTACAAGTCAGAAGTGTAGGGTATACAGTACAAGGTCAAATAAAGTAATATGTAATGATTTAATTCATGCTATATGTGTACATTTATGTATAAATAAAACCCTGAAATAATATTTTAATTCTTTACTATGTTCACAAATGATATTATATTAGCATATTAAGAGGTTATAGGTGGATTTTTCAACTCCGTCAGCTTACATGTCGACTCCGTCAGGTGTAGAACCTGACAGAGTTGACGTCTGACGGGGTTGACAAAAGGGCATGTATTTTCTCGTCAAAACATGTATTGTTCACTGCAGCTAGCTGGTTTTTCCTCAGTTGCTAACTGTCTCAATAACCTCACTAAAATACCTAAATTCAATCCACTACTGTTTAAAAACATTATCATAACAGAGAGACGGTGTTGACATGTTCCAGCTGTGACCATAGGAATATCAACATTGTTTGTCCAAAAATTTAAAAAAATGTAAAACCTACCAGAGTATTTGTGGTAGCGTTGCATTCAGAACAGGCAGGGAGAGAAAAGGGGGTCCTCAGGGATATAGCTGACCATTCTATTTCCTGATTTAGTGAGGATTGTAAAAAAAATCTGACGGAGTTGACAGAAACTGAGGACAGAACTTTGACAGGCAGGATTTTAGGGAAAATATTGTTTGAAGTTCCCTTTATGTATTGTTTTATATATTTAAGACCACTTTTTGTTATTTAATATATATATTTGCACACTACATAGAGTTTTTTAAAGGTTTTTTGGGTGGATCAATACTGTGACCTCTTGCTGAGGACAGGTATAATAACATGGATGTTAAGGGTTGTATGCGACCCCAAATGCACGACAGACACAGAATGAAGGTTCAAGGCACGAGGCCAAGTTTATTTGAGCAACACCCATAGTCCGATGCTTGGAGGTGTCAACCCCTGCACCGAGGGTGCCCAGAGCTGGGGAGTGGGATGAGAAGTCCTGTCCTCTGCCCCAGAGAACGTGCTGGAAGAAAACTCACAACCAAGTTCAGTGAGGAAATTCAACCAGTAAGTAATCCACAGGGAATAATACACAGGAACATAAATCCACAAGGAAGATAAATCCAGAGGAAAATAATCCACAAGGAGCGTCGGGATCACACGGAGGTAATATCTCCACGGAAACAGACACAGGGAAGTGAGGGCGAGTACTCACAATGATCGAAACCAAACATACCCGGAGGAACGGCAAGAACTCGCACCGGAGCTCAGGAGTGATCGAGTCTATATGTCCTTCTGGATGAGTAGATGAGCTCCAGGTGCGTGATCAGTGACGAGCCTCAGGTGTGGAGGGGAGCGCGCCGCGCCCGCTCGCGTCGCTGAGCGCGCAGCTCCTGGGCCGTGCTGGGAGCGTCCACCTGAGGAGGTTGGGTCTGCTGCTCAGCGAGTGGAGTCCTGACAGTACCCCTCCCTCTACGGGAGCCACCAGGCGACCTACCCGGCCTGTCTGGATGGGCGTGATAGAAAGCCGTGATCAGCCCCGGGTCCACGATCAGTTGGCGTGAAACCCAGCTCCGCTCCTCGGGTCCGTAGCCCTCCCAGTCCACCAGGTACTGGAAGCCCCGACCCCGGTGTTGGACGTCCAGTAGTCAGTGGACCTTCCACTGCGGGTGGCCGTCCACGATGTCAGGAGGGGGAGGAGCCGGCGACGGAGGCATGAGCGTGCTGCGGGAGACGGGCTTAACCCGGGACACGTGAAACACGGGGTGAACGTTCATGGAGGCGGGCAGCCTCAAACTCACCGCTGCCGGGCTCAGGACCCTCTCCACGAAAGGTCCAATGAACCGAGGGTTCAGCTTCTTAGCCGATGTCCGCAGCGGAAGGTCCTTGGAAGATAACCAAACCTCCTGCCCAGGTTGGTATGTGGGTGCCGGGATCCTGCGCCTGTTGGCCCCTCTCCTAGCACTGTCCGTGGATTGGAGCAGGGCTGTCCGCGTGGCCACCCACACCCGACGACAGCGGTTTAAGTGTTCCTGCACAGAAGGGACAGCTACCTCAGTCTGTTGCTCCGCGAAGAGGGGAGGCTGGTACCCCAGAGACACCTCGAAGGGGGAGAGGCCAGTGGCAGAGCAGACCAAAGAGTTGACGGCGCACTCCACCCAGGGCAGGAACCGGCTCCAGGAGTTTGGCTTCTCGGCGGCGACACATCGGAGGGCAGACTCAACACTCTGGTTCATCCTTTCTGTCTGCCTGTTGGTCTGTGGATGATAGCCAGAAGACAGGCTTACGGTGGCCCCCAACCCCTTACAAAACGCCCGCCATACCTGGGATACAAACTAGGGCCCCCGGTCCGAAACGATGTCCTGCGGGAACCCATGGAGCCGGAACACGTGACTCGTCAGGAGCTCAGCAGTCTCGAGGGCTGTGGGAAGTTTGGGAAGGGCCACCAGATGTACCCCCTTGCTGAATCGGTCCACAATGGTCAGGATAACCACGTTGCCTTGGGAGGATGGTAATCCAGACACGAAATCCAAGGCGACATGGGACCAGGGCCGACTGGGAACGGGCAGGGGCTGCAGTAGTCCAGAGGGGGCTCGATGAGACGGTTTACCGCGAGCGCAGGTGGGGCAGGTGGCCACGAAGTCATGAACGTCTTTTCTCATAGATGGCCACCAGAATCGTCGAGCCAGAAACGTGAAGGTGCAATTCACTCCAGGGTGACAGGTAATCTTACTCGAGTGCCCCCACTGGAGGACTCGGGACCTGGCGGGTTCAGGCACGAAGAAACGACCAGGGGGCACCCCTCTGGGAGCGGGATGACTGCGGAGAGTCCGCCGGACCAGGGTCTCCCCCCAGGCAATACGACCCACCACCTTATTTTCGGGCAGGATGGAAGGGGGTTCCTCGGTGGCAGGTTCTTTCGGATGTTGATGGGAGAGAGCATCCGCTTTGGCGTTGCAGGAGCCCGGTCGGTAGGTTAGAGAGAAGTAGAAGTGACCGAGGAAGCTCGCCCATCGAGCCTGCCGCCCATTGAGCCGTTTGGTGGCTCGGATAAAGGTGAGGTTCTTGTGATCAGTCTAGATTGTGAATGGCAACTCGGCCCCCTCCAACCAGTGACGCCATTCTTCCAGAGCAGCAACCACTGCCAGCAGTTCTCGGTTCCCGACATCGTAATTCCTTTCGGCCGGAAGGAACCGGCGGGAGAAGAAAGCGCACGGATGGACTTTCTGATCCGTGGCAGAACGTTGAGAAAGGACTGCCCCGAGTCCTGTGTCCGAGGCGTCAACCTCCACGATAAACTGTCTCTTGGGGTCGGGGTGAAGGAGAACGGGGGCGTTGGTAAACCTCCTCTTCAGGTCCCTGAACACTGAATCGGCGGCGGGAGACCAGACGAAAGGAGCAGAGGGGGACGTGAGGCTGGTGAGAGGCTCAGCCACGCGACTGAAATTGCGGATGAACCGCCGGTAGAAATTTGTGAAACCCAGAAAGCTCTGTAAGTCCTTCCTCGTGTGGGGTGTGGGCCAGTCTACCACCGCCTGGATCTTGCGCGGGTCCGCCCGAGTCTGCCCCTTTTCTATAATGAAGCCCAAGTAGTCCACTGAGGAAGCATGAAAGGTGCATTTCTCCGCCTTCACGAACAGCTTGTTGCGCAGCAGCCGTTCCAGGACCCAACGGACGTGCTGGACGTGTTCCTCTAGGGTTCTGGAGAAAATGAGGATGTCGTCAAGATACACGACAACGAACACGTCCAGCATGTCGCGGAGAACGTCGTTAATGAGTGCCTGAAACACCGCTGGGGCGTTGGTGAGGCCAAAAGGCATGACGAGGTACTCGTAATGTCCACTAGGGGTCTTGAAGGCGGTCTTCCACTCGTCCCCCTCTCGTATCTGAACCAGATGATAAGCGCTGCGAAGGTCCAGTTTGGTGAAAACAGTGGCCTGGGTGAGGGGCTCGAGGGTGGAGTTTAGGAGTGGCAAGGGGTACTTGTTCCTAATAGTGATTTCATTCAGGGCCTGGTAATCGATACAGGGCCGAAGGTCCCCATCCTTCTTCTTTAACAAAGAAAAAACCTGCCGCTACCGGTGACAACGAAGGCCGAATAAGTCCTGCTTCCAGTGATTCAGATATGTATTTCTCCATTGCAGCTTTCTCGGGAACAGACAGGCTGTATAAACGACTGCCAGGCAGGGTGGCCCCAGGGCGGAGATCGATGGCGCAATCTTAGGGCCGATGAGGGGGAAGAGACTGAGCCCGAACCTTACTGAACACCTCACCCAGGTCATGATAAGCTGCAGGAACCGTGGAGAGATCCACCGGGACAGGGGCGGGGTTCCGGCGGGGCAGCGCGCGAGGGGCAGCACGCAGACACTGGGCGTGGCAGGCGGGGCTCCACTCCAAGACAGAGCCGGTGGACCAGGCGATGCGGGGTTCATGCTGGATTAACCACGGAAGTCCAAGAATCACGGGGACTAAGGGGGACTGAATAACGAAACGGCGCCTCTCCACGTGATTGCTGGCTATGGTGAGGGTGATGGATTGAGTGCGCTGGGTCACACTGGCCAGGTGTCGCTCATCCAGCGCGAACGCCTCCATGGGCTTCTCCAGTGGTTCCAGCGCTATGCCTGCCTGAGCCGCAAACTCTGTGTGGATGAAACATTCGTCCGCCCCTGAATCGAGGAGAGCTCCCACCGTGATGCGCTGATCGGACCAAGACAGGCTGACGCTCATGAGCCGCGATTCAGGACAACGGGAGCATGAAAGGCGGCTCATCAATACCTCCCGGTGTCTTGATGAGCCTGATCTTTTGGCCGTCTAGGACAGGATCTGATTGAATGTCCTCCTTGTCCACAATACAGACACAGTCCTGCCCTAAAACGCGCCTCTCGCTCGGCCAGATTGAGCCGGGTTCTTCCCAGCTGCATAGGTTCCTCCTCCGAGGTGGCCTGCGGCGTCAGGCGGGGCTCGCTGACCGGGAGTGGCTGAAAGACTGCGGCTCTCTCGGCTGGCCCCGAACGGTGGCGTCCTGGAGGAGATCTGTACTGTCTCTGTTCCTGTCGCCTCTCCCGGAGCCGTCCGTCGATACGGATCGCCATGGTGATCAGCTCCTCCAGGGACGTCGGCTCCTCCCGGGTGGCCAGCTGGTCCTTCACCGCCTCGCTGAGGCCTCTCCGAAAGACGACCTGGAGGGCCTGGTCGTTCGATCCGATCTCGACGGCAGCCAGTCGGAATTCTACGGTGTAATCAGACACCCTGCCGCTGCCTTGGTTGAATCGGATCAGCCTTGCACCCGGATCCTGGCCGCCCACGGGGTGGTGAAAAACCTTGCGGAGTTCGGCGGAGAAGTCCGGGTAGTTGAAGCAGAAGCCGGCCCCCATGGACCAGGCTGCTGTGGCCCACTGTGCCGCACGCCCCGTAAGCAGGTTGGTCATATACGCTATGTGAGCCGCACTGCTGGTGAACATACTGGGCTGATGGCGGAAGACCAGCTCGCGCTGCATTATAAAAGTGGCGCACTGTTCAAAGTTGCCATCGAATGGCTGCGGGCTGGAGATACTGGGTTCCCGGACCATGGATGGTTGCACAGGAGGAGAAGTATCAGAATCGGGTTCCTCACCCAGAACAAGAGCGGGCGGATCTCGCGGCTGTGTTAGCAGCGCCGTCGTCAGAGTCCGAAGTTGCTGCAGGATCTCCTTCTGCTGGTCGGCAAGAGACGCCTGCTGTGCGGCAAGTGCCCGCTGTCGATCGGCGAGAGTATCCACTGAAGCCTGGAGGGGCTTGACCTGGGCCTGCAGTGACTGTACGGCCGCAGAGTTCACCAACAGCTGCTGCAAGTGAGACTGGGTCAGCTGGCGCTGCTGGCAGAGGGCGGCCTGAACCGGACTAGTGTGGTCGTCGGCTGGGGTCGTCGACATGGCGAGTTCTTACTGTTAAGGGTTGTATGCGACCCCAAATGCACGACAGACACAGAATGAAGGTTCAAGGCACGAGGCCAAGTTTATTTGAGCAACACCAATAGTCCGATGCTTGGAGGTGTCAACCCCTGCACCGAGGGTGCCCAGAGCTGGGGAGTGGGATGAGAAGTCCTGTCTTCTGCCCCAGAGAACGTGCTGGAAAAAAACTCACAACCAAGTTCAGTGAGGAAATTCAACCAGTAAGTAATCCACAGGGAATAATCCACAGGAACATAAATCCACAAGGAAGATAAATCCAGAGGAAAATAATCCACAAGGAGCGTCGGGATCACACGGAGGTAATATCTCCACGGAAACAGACACAGGGAAGTGAGGGCGAGTACTCACAATGATCGAAACCAAACATACCCGGAGGAACGGCAAGAACTCGCACCGGAGCTCAGGAGTGATCGAGTCTATATGTCCTTCTGGATGAGTAGATGAGCTCCAGGTGCGTGATCAGTGACGAGCCTCAGGTGTGGAGGGAAGCGCGCCGCGCCTGCTCGCGTCGCCGAGCGCGCAGCTCTCGGGCCGCGCGCTGGGACGTGCTGGGAGCGTCCGCCTGAGGAGGTTGGGTCTGCTGCTCAGCGAGTGGAGTCCTGACAATGGACCTCTTAACTACAGACCATACATTTAAACAAATTCACACAGAAAAAGTGTAAAATGCGTTATAAAAAGGACATAGGTATACACAGTTCCTTTAGATTTAACTTTGTAAGTATGTAAACCATGATGAATTTCTTGATTTTCAATATATATTAGACTTTTCTATTTAGGACATGTTTTGTCCCAACTCTCAAGAATCAGTGAAATAAATTATATTTATTTTCAGATACATAGATCCATGATAGTGTTAAAATTGTCTATGCTTTAAAAGATTGTTTTGACATGTCTGGAATGAATCAATAAAAAGAAATGAAATATATTAACTAGTTGTGCCACTTTGATTCATCATAAAACTGTTTTAAATTTTTCAGCCAGTGCAAAAAAGACAGAGGAAGCATAGAGAGGTGGAGGCCAACTGTTTTTCCTTATGGGCCTAGGAAAACCCCAGGTTCTCTATCCCCATCATCAGATGGTGATTTAAATTAAATTTATGGATGTGTAATAACCTGATAAAAGTCAATGACATTGCCTATTTTGTTGTCTGTTTCCCTTTGATAAAAGTCCAAAAGTTGTGGTAGCCTATTAAAAATATCCAAGGTTCTGAATTCAAAAACTGTGTTCTGCCGTTTATTAGCATATATTGTGTTTTTTCTATTATGGCCGTGTTGCCCCGGCATTTGGCCTTTGTGCCCTCAAAAAAAAATGCCCTTATGAAGGCCAAGTGGCCTTGTCCCTCAAATCATGAAATTCCAGGCCTGATTTGAAGACTTATGCATAAGTTGTCCCAATATGTCTGTTTGTCTGTCTGAGATGTGTTTTTTTGGGGGGGTTTGTTTGTTTATTTTTTACAAACAAACAAACAAAGTGCCATAAAGAAAATCAGAATAGAATTTATTAAAGAGAAAAACAAAATACAAAAATCTTATGTGCACAGAAGGAGAGCTGTCTGACAAAGACAAAAGGTGTTGATTCTTCCACAGGTTTTGCATACAGAGTGGATCACAGCAGGTGGCAAAGGGACATTTGTCTTAAGACAGACTAATTGAATTTAGGGACGTTACACAGTTCCTTGATCAAGAAGTTATTTACTTGATGTTGATTGAATTTAGGAATGTTTATTCAGAATCACAGCTGACCCCTGCTGTGTCTCCTTGATCAATGAATCACTTTTAAGCATATTGTTAAAGACAAATAAAATGAACAAAATTACAAGATGAGTAAACCAAATAAAAATGTCCTCCACATTTTCAATACCCCTTCACAATTCCCTTCTTTTGATTACTATGAAATATTGATATGTTTTATATTAATCACACAATATCAGCCATGAAGTGTAACATTAGGTCACCAAATTCACTGAGAGTCAATGATCACCATCATATACATGATTGAAAACAGAAACAGTGTTCTACTTAGGAGTATAGACAATAATATTCAGTGTTGGAAAATGGACGATCACACAACGGAGTCATCTTCAGAGTCATCTGATGAATCGTCATAATATCCAGGTGATGAGGGAGGATTAGAAATAGAGTCTGTGGGATTTGTTGAGGGAACATGGGGTATACAGATCCAAAAACTGGAGGACAATCATCTTAGACAGTTCTTGACTGAGGGAATAATCAGCATGAAAAGACGTCAATAAAAGAACAACAATGATGACTGGGGTCAAAATCCGCAGCAGGAGAGACTGCCAGCTGTTACCAGCTAGCAATGAAAGCCAGCCAGAGGAGGACACATGGTCCCCAAGTATAGAGTCCTTTTAGGGCAACCACAGCTACCTTGGTGAATTCGTTCAGCTTGTAGTTTACAGTTTGTAGGCGGAGCATGAGCTTTCCCACCAAGGGAAAAAAAAAGGGAAAGGAGTACTTTATTAGTGTTTGACCAGAGTTTCCTGTCAGGTGGGACATCTGAACCCCAGTTTGTTTGTGTAGAGTCTGATTCAGCATGGAGTTGTCATAGAAGGATACAATTCCATAGGTTTAGCGTTTAAAGGTTTGAATGATTGAGCTTCATCTCCAACGTGGACAGCCATGTCACAATACATTCAGTGTGAGATCTTTTGTTATGCAGCAATCTTGAATGAACTCCTGACCACCAGGAAACAGGCCAAATGACGACAGTGTCAAAAATCAAGGGCATTTTTGAGCCAAATAGTCCACAACCTGTCAGTCCAGCAGGCTGCCATTGTCCGTGTCTCCTGGAACTCTCCAAATCAGTCATCAGTGCACACAGGTTCAGCCAATGTCACTCACCAAGCAGAGGAAAGGACCCGTGTTGAGCAGCGTGTAGCTCAGAGTGCAGCTATAGGCCTGATCAGCACTCCTCCCCTTCAGCTGAGATGTCCCCTCAGTTGGTGAGGACGTGACTTTTGCCTGGTGATAGGTGGAGTAGAGCGCTTAACTTCGCCGTCTACTCTGATGCTGGGTGATTTATAGCCGGAGAGAGGTCATCAGTTGGTTCTGGCACCTTCTTGCAGTGGCTAGCATGGATCCAAGTGGCTCTCTCTGCAACTGTTACCGCCGTATGGGTGACTCGTGAGCAGGGGTGTCTGCTGGTTTAAGGAAGAGCTGCTTTTACCTGCTGAGCCATCTGGCTGTCGAGAGATGAGAAGTTTTCCGGTTCAGGAAGGCCTAACTTAGGAGCTGTTTGAAGACCCATTTTCAGTTCATTAAAAGCCATCTCTGCTTCGGGGGTCCATGTAATAAGGTCTAGAGGCCGTAGACTCTTTCCATGGATAAGAGCAGATAAAGGGGCTTCAAGAACAGAAATGTTTAGTACAAAATCACGACAATAGGAATAACAACAAGGTCACAGTTTTTTCTTTTTTTTCTGATTTTTTTAGACTAACATCATATTTACTCTGGGCCCAGAGATCTGAGGGGACCTCCCGTGAGGAGGGGATGGCTGCTGCCTGTTGCTCAGACAGGAAGCTGTGAGAAGAAGTGACAGCTTTTTCGTACTAGATTGGTTGTTGTCTCTACACTTTTAATGAGGGAGTGAAACAAACTCTAAATTGTGTGCCTTGGCCAAAGGAAAATGAGAAAAGGATCCTTGAAGAGAAAAAAGGATATATATATATATATATATATATATATATATATATATATATATATATATATATATATATATATATATATATATATATATATATATATATATATATATATATATATATCCCAAAAGATTTTGCTCTCCTTAAAAATATCTCCTGTCGGGCCGCCCCAGTGGCGCAGTGGTTAGGTCAGGCGGCCCATATACAGAGGCTACAGTCCTCGTGCGGCTGGTCGCGAGTTCGACTCCCGACTTGTCGACCCTTTGCCGCGTGTCTTCCCCATTCTCTCTGCCCCCCTTCCTGTCTCCCTACTGTGAATAAAGGCCACTAGTGCCACAAAAAATCTTTAAAAAGTATATATATATATCTCCTGTCAAAATTATACCAGTTAGAAATATGAACTGGGCAGCACGGTGGCTTAGTGGTTAGCACTGTTGCCTCACAGCTAGAAGGTTCCTGGTTCGAACCTCGGCAGGGGGGGGTCCTGGATTGAACCTCGGGGCCTTTCTGTGTGGAGTTTGCATGTTCTCCCCGTGCTGCGTGGGTTCTCTCCGGGTACTCCGGCTTCCTCCCCCCCAGTCCAAGACATGCATGTTAGGTTAATTGATAATTCCAAATTGCCCATAGGGTGTGAATGTGAGTGTGAACGTTGTGTGTCTGTATGTGTGACCCTGCGATGGACTGGCGACCTTCCGGTGTAACCCCTGCCTTTCGCCCGTAGACAGCTGGGATAGGCTCCAGCAGATCCCCGTGACCCTTCAAGGATGAAACGGGTATAGAAAATGGATGGATGGATGGAAATATGAACTTGCTAGAAAACCTGGAAATATACATAAAATGTGCTTTTCAGCAATAACAATGCAAATCATTAAAGGTGGGGTAGGTGTTCTTTTTTTGCAGCACTTTTTACAATATTGCCTGAAAACCTTTTCACATTCCCATTGCACCCACTGAAATAAAATGTTTGCAAAAAAAAATGAAACGTTTTGGTCCAGTCTAGAGGGTATAATCAGAGAAAAACTCTGACCAATCAATGTACTGATCATCTTTACATTTATTGGCTGCCTAATACGTCCATCGAATATCAATGCACTCCCACCCACCCCTCCCTCCCTCCCTCCCTGCAGTTCATGTAGTCATGAATCGTGTGAAGGTGTGGTTTTGAGGGGTGAGCTGAAGAGGAGGAGGCGGAGCCTTTGGGAGGAGGGAGGGAGTGTATATTTTCAAAATCTCACTTGAGTTGGATTGCTGGAACCGTTTTTTTAAAGAACACCTACCCCACCTTTAAGTTTTGTTTTTTTTTTCTTTTATGACATGCGATCGAATTGTGTCTCCCACAAAAGCAGCTTCTCTGCGTCATACATGTCAATGATCATGTGGTGACATCCCTGGAGCTGCACATTTAAGGCGCTAAGATGAGCCAAGAACGCCAACTCACACTTCCACTTTTCATCCCTCCGTTGCTGAGCTCAAAAACTCTGTTGAGAACTTTCCCCCGACTGAGCCAACGCTCCTCTGGATGATCAGGAATGTCGGCAAACTCTGAATCTATCTCCCACATAAAGGAACCAAACTGCCGGTGATTTAACGCTTTAGCTCTGATAAAGTTTACGGTTTGTGTTCCAGGTCTCATCATGGTCCATCTTCAGGACTTTGCCACATAGAGCTTCCTGGTGTTTGATGCAGTGATGTGCTGTTAACTCTCCAGGACAGTTCTCCTCCTGCTTCTTCATTCACATCCTTCCCACTAGTTCAGTTTATTTACTGCACATAGCCGCTGCTCCATCTGTTGTCAGTCCATGTCTGTTTCATGTCTGTTACACTTTCACATACGTTTTCAAAATGTCTTTTCCAGTCGTTGTCCCGTGCATCGATTTAATGTCCATTACTTCTTCTGTTACGCGCAAATTGGAGTCCACTCTACGGATGAAGCTTGAAACTAGACTGGATTGGCACGGAAAGTGTGCGGAAAGGCCGCTGAAGTGTTGCATTTTGGGATCTGTAGTTCTGTGCAGTATTGTTTTAAAAAGCGCTTCATATCAACGGGCCATTAATAACGATAATGTAAAATGATCTCGCGGGCCGGATATGATTACACAGCGGAACTATGATCTATCTCATAAAAGTCATGAGTTTATTGATTATTAAAACAATATTTAATTATTCAGAACTGAAAATCGTGAAAGGGGTTTGTTGCTTTTGATGTGTGCATGATCATATGCCATCCGCTCCGAGCTTATGTGCCGGGGCTCAGCCCCGGACAGCCCCGGCCCAATTTAACCCCTGAATGTCTTGATTTGGTTGAAAAGTGAAAGGGGAAAAGCCATAATTTCCAAGATGTTGAAAAGACGTCTACATTAAGACGTCCATCGACAACTAAATTTGGTTGAAAAGTGAAAGGTCATAAAAGCTACACAAAGGGATAAAAACTGTGATTTTGAAGATGTTATAGTTGAAGCCAGAAGTTTACATACACTGTGCATACACTGTGCATTCTTTGTCTCACTGTCTGAAGTCAAATCAGATTAAACCTCTTTTCAGGTTTCAGGTCAGTCAGGATTACCAAAATTATTTAATTTTGTTAAATGCCACAATGGCACAAAATTTCTTCAAGGTCAAAAGTGTACATACATTTCCTTAGTATTGAGTAGCATTTCCTTAGAACTGCATGACTTGGGTCAAATGTTTTGGGGAACCGTCCACAAGCTTCTGAAAGTGATGAACTTCTGGTTCATTCCTCCTGACAGAACTGAGTCAGGTTGTCGGTCTCCTTGCTCAAACGTGCCTAATTCGGATCTGCCCACAAATTTTGGATGGGATTCAGATCAGGGCTTTTTGATAATCACTCCAAGAAATTAATTTTGTTATCCTCAAGCCACTTTTTATCCATTTGGGCAGTATGCTTAGGGCAGGGGTGTCCAAACTCAGTCCTGGAAGGCCGCTGTCCTGCAAGTCTTAGATGTTTCCCTCTTTCAGCGCACCTGATTCAAATTAATGGGTTTGTTAACAGACTTGTGCAGACCTGAATGACAAGCTGGTGGCGATCTATTCAACTGAATCAGGTGTGTTGTGCCTTGGAAATGTCTAAAACATGCAGGACAGCAGCCCTCCAGGACCGAGTTTGGACACCTCTGGTTTAGGGTCATTGTCCATCTGAAGACCCATTTGTGCCCTAGTTTTAGTTCCTGGCCAATTTCTTTTGACTTTCCCATGATTAAAACAAGGTAGCAGAGTGTTTGAGGTGTAGCCTTGATTACATCCTTAGGTGTGCCGTCAATTAACTCACATGTTGTCAGTTAACCTATCAGGAGCTTTCCAAAGCCATGACCTCATCAGTAGTACCTACGCTGTTTAGTACTTTTTGTGTATGTAAACTTTTGACCTAGAAGAAAGTAATATAAAATTCTCTTTGAAAATGTCTCTCTCATTATTGTGGCATTTAACAAAATGAAATAATTTTTTTGAAATCTTGACTGACCTGAAACAGGAGAGGTTTAGTCTGATTTGACTTCAGACAGCGAGACAAAAAATGAAAAGTGTGTTTTTGCACAGTGTATGTAAACTTCTGGCTGCATCTGTAACATCTTAAAAATGACATCTGCATTTATGGACATCATGTCTGATATATTGTGATATAGTCCTCCTCTCTAACTGGGTTTCTCCTTTGTGACACCATCAAGTCCTATCTAAATGTTCGGTCTTGGACGTTCTGTTAAAGCTTACTGTCTTTTACCGTCATGTGGTCATTTTTTGCAATTGCCTGCTGAGGTGCAGATCTGACCCCTTTTGCATGTAAATTGAGAATAAATTAATTAAAATCCAGCCATTGCTAAGTCTTGTTATTTAGGGTTAATTGTTGATCTTACTCAGAATCCTTAGTCTTTTCGAGGCTAAAACGGAGACAATAAATTTTTCCGTCACACTAACAGAAGCAGTATTAACTGAAAATATGAAAAAAAAAAGAATGAAAAAACTTGGTTAGACAACATGAGCATTATATAGTATGCATCAGACAACCAAAATAAGGGCCAGTTTAGAATCCCCATTAAATGTAAATTGCATGCTCAAACTAGAAACTTTGGCCTGGTTTACTTGGTCTTTCTGAACAAAGGACAAATATCTACGGGCCTTATTTTACAATACAAAGTGCTGTATACAAGAACCATGAAAAAAATTCTATGAAGCGCTGTGTGTGATGTTTAAAAGTTCCTCTCTGGTGAAAATGAAGAGGAAGAGATACTAAACAAATATACAAAAACACACAAGTCACAAGAGAGCAAAGAACCAAGGTGGACAACCATGGCACCATATTTTGTTCAGATTCAGGACCTAATGATTTCAAAACATTTAAAATTATCCTTCTTGTGACCAAAAGAGCTGAAATGTTGACCAGGTAAACAAACTTCACACCTGAAGTTAAAAAGCCTTTCAGATGAGAGGTTTCAAGAACCAATAAAACAAGTCCAGTTTTCCAGTTCTAGTATAAATTTACTAATTCTCTGTTAATTGACAAAGATGTATACATTCCATCACTAATTATTATGCAAAGGTCTGATTTTAACCATAGTTTTTAGTTCTCTTTATATATAATAAAATTATTATTTTTTGAATTATTATCATTGTTCTCATAGAGTCTTTGTGTTTATTTTCTTACTAAAGGTTGCTTGTTTCTCTTGAGACGTCTAGTAAGGCTGCTCCATCTCCTCTCTACAGTATGTTGGCTTCACAGGAGCCTGGCTGCAGTATCTGCAGAGTGAAAATGAGCTTCATAGCTTTTCTGAACCAGGGGTAAAACAGTGCATAGATCACTGGGTTTATGCAGGAATTAAAATAGAAAAGAAAAATTAAAAATGATGCAAACGTGGTACTGGTCACATTCATCTCGGCAAGAGAGTATCCATAAAATGAGCAGAAGCATAATAGATATACCGTGACAAGAAGACCAAGAGTCCTGGCTGCTTTCAACTCAGATTTCTTTGTTATAACCCTCAGCGAATGCCTCTGTGGGATGGCGGTAATGTGAGAATGAATGGCACGAGCCTGAGACACAGCCACCACAAATACTCTCATGTACAAAACTATGATTACTGTAACTGGAAATATGAAGTTCAGAATGAGATCAACTGTCCCTGCAATATCATCAATGATAAATGTGCATTCTCCAATGCAGAAATTAGTCCTGCTTGGTTGAACCAGCTCATCTTTCACATAGAGAATGCTGGTTTTCCATGATTAGATATTTGCAGCTCTGGCACATCTCTGACTAAAACTGTCTATTTGTACAGCTGATTTATCTTTTTCCATCCTCCCTCCATCCAGTTTATGTCTCTATTCCCTTTTGACCCGCCCTCACTCCAAAGATGTCACTCCCCATGTTCCTCCTCCAGTACCTCTAAGTTCTGAAAACTTTCATTAAGAAGTACAAAAAAAAGAGATGACAATCTCTCAAACTTTCAATATAGCATGAAGATTCTCTTTCCTAAGATTATTTTACCTGAAAAGTTGCATCACAAATCTACTCTTGCTCAAAGGAAAATTTGAAATTCTGAAAATCATTGTATTGACTGACAAAAGCAAAATTTGCACTTTTTTATGACACCCAGCTGGAAATCCAAATTAATTTTAACAGTAGGAGCTCGATTCTCCCACCTGCGTAAGAGTTATGTGCTGCCAGTTGCGTGCTTTTCGAGCTGCGCCCATTCTCCCCTCTACGCGCCTTCACTCGAGATGCGCGCGGTAGTTGGCGTGACCTCAAAATGTAGGCATTCCCTGTCGATTTCACCTCTACGCACATTCTCCCACTGATTTAAGTGCCATTACACTTATACGCCTCTGAGGCTGTAGTCAATCCAGCACCATCGGGAGGTTAAACATTATATTCTAGTTGAAGTTCAGATGCAGTTACAATCGCAGTTACAATTTACGCCACATGTAGGCCTACAGAGAGGCCCAGAGAGGTGTCTACGTGTGGAGCAGGAAATCAGCCCTGACCAGCAGGATCATCTGCCAGTGTACCTCCACCAAATGATTGCTGATCAGCATTTCTTGGTATGCAGATCAACAGTAGACAGTTGTTGGGATATCATTACACTACTGAACTGAAGAACACAAAACACATCAGAATTGTATTTTATTTTTTTATTTTTATTCAGTTTTGCCTGTGACATCCACCCCTTGTTCTGGGAGCGCGGTGTGGAGAGCGGACCACGCTGTGCTCCTGTGAAGGGAGCATCAGCTCAACCAACTCGGCCAGCGTCACTGACTGACCTCAGGCAGTTGTCCACGCTGGTCAAGGTCTCAGTCATGAACTGTCAAAACTGCTCCTGCTGCTGTCCCTCAGCTCCCTCCTCAGCCATTCTTCCTTCCTCAATCCGGACCAGCCGCCGGTACTCCTCACCCAGGTCGTCGGTCCAAGTTCGGATTCTGAGTCTGGCTGCGGCTCGGGTTCACGTCCAACTCTTAGTCGTTGAAATTAGGCTTTCTATTTGCCTTTACCATCTTCGCTGTCTTGGCTTCCACATTCCATGGGTGTTTTATACTTGAATCCAAATCATACATTGGCCAATGTATAGCATTTCCAATAATTCAATGCACAGCTATGCCTTGAGTCATGATTGACTGGTCAAGTTATTGATTTCAGCTTGCACAGTGGGCACACCTTTGTGATTTTTCGGATGGACTGGCAAACATTGTCAAACTTCACACATATATATATGAATTTTTTTAATCTTTTAACAAGATTTCCCAAAAGATTAAATCATGCTCACTTTTAAGGAAGCCTGTTCAAAATTGAAGTGTGTTTAATATTTTTCACGGATTTCAATGGCATTCACAGGAGTTGGGCAACCTTGGTTTGGAACAGACATGAAACATGACACCACGGTTGGGTTTGTCTCCTTTTTCCAGTGAAACAGCAATTTTTGTTAAGACCGCCTCCATTACGGACTTGGGCAGGTGGACGTAACTGAAAGTAGGGATGGAAGAATGCGCCTAAATGGAAAGCGCTTTAAGCAGGGGTGCGTAAATATCAACTTAAGCACCGATGGGAAAATGGAGCCCTAGGTGAATTGTGGTCTGCACTAAATGTTGTAACTTTTGACTTGTGGAGAACGACTCAGGCCTCCTGGTTCACAGTAGAGCCTTTGAATGGGAGCGGCAGATGGTGCAGCCTGACAAGACTGTCACATTAACATATCCAGTGGAATATTTTAACATATTTCACCCCATTAGATTAGTGCATTTATGTGTATTGAGAGACAAGACATGAAGATACTCAGTTCAACTTTGGCACACAATAATAATTACAATTATTTTATTGATTGTGTAAATTCTTTTGATGTAATGTGATCCTATCTTAAAGAACTGGGAAAAATATATCAATTTATCTTGAAAACACAATTAAAGAAGAATAAATTGCTGGAGTATACATTGAGCCCATTTTCTTTAAAATGTGTGCATTTCTGTTTTTATTTCAATTCCGAGCTGTGAATAATAAAGACATAATTGTACACTTTAAAGAACATAAATTAAAAATTTATGTTCATCACCCTCCCTGCTGCTAAATCATATTACTCTTACTAAACGGTGGTTAAATCAATCATCTAATAAACAAAGTAAACTTACCTTGGAGTAAATGTTGGCGTGTTTTATGACTTTCCCCACGTTCAGTTGCTTGTGTGGACGGACACATAACTGAACCAAAGCCTGCAGATTTCCACTGTTTGTTTTATCTTGTTAAAGAGAATAAAAATGTCCCTCCAAACGTTCTGGACACCTCGAGTCACTGTTGCAGGTCCCCAGTAGCAATATTTAACCATGGCGTTATTCTAGTGTAATGTAAATACGGTTGATAGACATCGGAAAAATGGCAAAATAACATTGTCCTTAATGGAGGAGCAGCGAGAATGTCCGACCTAGCAACAGTAACTAGGGAGGAGGCAGAGCTTACCGAAAGGTCAATTGTCTCTAGGCGCTTTACAGAGACCCAGAGCATGACCCCCGTACAAATATCAGTAACTAAAATTATAATACTATTATAAAATCACAAGATTTTGTGAAATTATTTCAATGTATGTGTTTTTTGGACATTTGTACGGCAGTGAAGAATACCGCATAATATCGTAAACCGTGATATGGTCACTATAATTGAGATATCAAATTTTCTATATCGTTACATCCCTAATATGCACACACATGCATACTCGCGGCACTGACTCGGGGTTGGATGCTGAGGACTTCCCGGATCATCGACCTTGTGTCTGGAAGGACCACGCCCAAATTCCCTTGCCCTGCAGCCTCGGATCGAGCAATTCAGCCGCATTGCTCAGCCCCTAACCAGTTTGGACCATCATAGAAAAGTGAAACAGTAAGCTTTGGCTGAATTTAGACATGTTTAAAGTAAAATCAGAGGTTATTTTATAATGTATAATCAATGAATGCTGCCGCTTAACCCTGCTAACATGCTTTAATAAATACATATTATCATAAGATGTCATGGTGGACACTGAGTTTATCATCTCTCTCATGAGGATAAAGATTTGGGGGGGCTTCTACATTAACAACTTAAGGTTCTTAAAGGTTACTCTAGATTGACTAGAAAAGGGAACTGGATTCACGGTTGGTGGGCCCTCACCAGCAAAAGGAGACAAGGTGCTGTATCTGTTTTAACTTAAATCTTGTTTGGCACTACATCTACCAGATGTAGTGCCAAACACTATGGAGAACTAAGAAAATCCGGTTTTCTTAGCAAGTAAAAGGTTTCACAAATACAGCATTTACCGTTCAGGAATTCAAGCTGATTTAATCAGTACCTACATTAATAAAATGGACAAAATGACATCACTGTTAATGAAATCATAACTCTTAATACAAGGATGAAAGTCCTTTGTAATCATCTAAAGATCATGAACAAGTTCTGAGTTACCCTGAGATGTTTCTCCAGGTCTCAACAGCAGCCGCCTTCAGCTGCTGCTTATTTCTGAGTCTGACTGCCTCCAGTTTTGTCTGCAGTATCTTGGGATCGTGGGTTGCGGGTAGTCTACCCGCAACCCACATGTCGTTGCGTACAAGAGCGCGTCCAAATGGCATCAATGTGCGTCCACCTGGTCACATGTGGATGTGCACAAACGGCTCTACCTCTTGAATTAACTCTTGTATAAAAAGCGTGATTTGACCTCAGTTGAACCCCTTAGAAAATAGCAGAGATCGTCTTAAACGGCTTGCTCACCAATTAAACCATAAATGACCAGAGCGTGTTTACCGGTAGCGCACCAGCTATCGGTGACTTTCAGGTAGCCAATAGGAATTGTCTGTGTAAAAATATTTATATGTATATATCAGTGCAGAGGAGGAAGGAAGAGGAGGAAGCTCTACAGCAGAGTCCCAGATGAGCTGCGCATGAGAGCTGCTCTGATCTAAATGAAAAGACGCTCCATAGCGGTTTGTGGGTAGCGCAACCTGCTCTTAAAGGCAATGGCTACTGGCGCACTGATTGGTTTAACAGGTGGAATGCCCTAACCACTCCTATGCATGATGTAGCGGGTAGTGCAGGTGGGATAGCGGGTTTAGGAAGGTGGAAGATTGCGTTCTTTATCAGGGAACGCCTCTCCCGCTACCCGCTATCCCTAAATAGCGGCTTTAGGAGATCTGGTGGAAGATCGAGGCCTTAAACTTCAAAAACTGTACTTTTATTGTATTCTATCCTTTTATCACTGCAGTTTCACACAACCAAAAGTAACAAGACTGCGAGGATACTATCGACTGCTGAAGCGAAGAGAAACATCTTGTTTTACATTATATATAGGGGCAGTCTTTATGTTAAAGTCCCATCAAACGGATTTTTTGTTATTTAAGACAATCTGCTACATTATATATAAAACTGACATGTTTGTAAAATAGTCTGTTAAAGCCATGTAAGATGACAATTTCTGAAAATTATGACTGATTTATTTAGGCAGGTTTATTATTTTTGAATATAAGCAGCAGTGAACTGCTGTGATAAACAAGTCAAATTGATCTTTTGAATAAATGTGTCAATCAGTGTTTTCTTACATCATTTACTTTTCTTAGCGTAAGAAGACATTTTGTTTGTGTGTTTCTCTCATGACATGACCCCACAAGTCTCCTAAGTCTGGGAATCACAGTAGACTCCTGGATGCTTGATTAATGTTTGAGGAAATGGATTTTATACACAGCTAAAAGCTATTTTTGTTCTGCTTGTTTGATGGTAAGGAGGTCATGTTTTGTAGGTTTTTGTAACTACCACATCAAGTGTAGCTGCAGCAGAAAAAAAAGTTTTGTGCTGGATAGAATAAAACAATGACTCAAGACAGTGAAATATTGCATGAAGCTTGAGAGAACTACAAAGTTGGCTGATGAAACTCTAGCTGTGAAATATCCATGGTTACGACTATCAGAGAAATTAGCCATGTGATGAAACAGTAAAAGTTTTATGCAAAGTTCATCAGGTAAAACATCATTAAACAATGTTGCATCACATGTTTATGTGCTGTAGTTGCTGTGCTATGTCTTTCTTAACACCTCTGACTGCCATGACAACTCATTGGCTGAGATATCGTCATGCAACTCTCATCCATGTAGGTGTGAACAAACATTCTGTCTCGGGGGGGTCCACTGCCATTAGGAGCAGCTAATGGACCATACAACAGTGTTCACAGAGAAGCATGTTTAATCCCCTGGAACATTTCTGTGTGTTTGTACGTCTGTTATCCAGCTGCTAATGGCTACGGAGCACATGCAAACTTCACAAGTTGTGTACAGTGAGACTTAACTTTCTTTATCAAACACTGATGAATCTTTACATCAAAACCTTAGATGAGCCTTTGTCTGAAACAAACAGACAAGAAGAAAAGCACTGTTTGCAAGTTTCACATCATTTATTGCAATTATTCTTTACTATTGTACCTGTTTCTCAACTTAAACCCCATTAGTGGCTCAATTTTCCAGTAAGATATGACTCCACAGACATTTTGTTGCTGTCTGTACAGAAACTGTTTATTTAATTCAGAATTTGAATAAAATGAAACAGAAATCTGTAGGTCACCTGTCATAACCTACTGAGCCCTGTACCTGTTAGTATGAATGTATTTTCATAAATATTTTGTATGTCTTTGGTTCATTGCATCCATTGTGCACTAAACATCATGAAAAAAAAATAAAAAAGATACAGGTTCTTGTTACACATGGACCTGTTGTAATCAATCAGAAACGGCTGTCACAGACATGGTTGCTGCCTTCATCCACCTAAGTGCAAACAATAATCTATACATCACAGACGGATATATGAATTATTCATCCATTATGTATAGTATACCAACTGAATCCTACTTGGGGCCACAGGGGGTCCTGCAGAGCCTATCCCAGCTAACTTTGATCAAATCGCAGGGGGAGACCCTGGACAGATCATCAGTCCATCACAGGTGACGCAAACCAAGAAGAAAAATTAGTTATTCTTAACATTTAATCTCACTTAATGTCCATTTCTCTTAATGTTACCTGGATTTCAGAGCTTCATAAGAAACATATTAGATCAGTATGACTGAAACAGTTGCTGTCCCCTTCTTTTGTTATCTTTTTGTAACCTCTCAAATGTTTTGCTCATATACACCATGTCGGACTAAATGTCAGATCTTAACCTTTCTGTCGTGTTCGGGTCAAATCTGACCGATTTCCTACTTCCATCAATCATAAATATTGTGTTTTACATTTTAATGTCTCAGGGCCTCATGATATCCTCCACACTAGCCATTTGAACATATAAATAATTGCTGATCACCACTTTCTCTGGATTTTGAGTAGTTTATTCAACTTTGTAACACCTGTGGTGTTCCCGGTCAAAAATGACCACCATAGGAAATTAATGGGTGACCCTAGATTGTGTTCATCCATCAGATTGTACACAACCACAAATACACCACCATACACACACACACACACACACACACACACACACACACACACACACACACACACACACACACACACACACACACACCCCACCCCACGTGAACCCCTTTCAGACTGAACAAATAGGTGTCTCCTCTTCCCACCTCATTCCTGTGCTTATGTGGCCCCCCCCCCCCCCCCCCCCCCCACATGAACCACAGTTTCCAAACTAAATGTATAACACTAACACTTGTTCCACATTTCAAAGTCAACAATTAGGTGTTTGTTATGAGAACCGTCTCTTTCCCAGGCTTATGTGCCCATCCCCCCCACGTGAACTGCACTTTCCAAACTAAATGTATAACACTAACACTTGTTCCACATTTCAAAATCAACAATTAGGTGTTTGTTATGAGAACCGTCTCTTTCCCAGGCTTATGTGCCCATCCTCGCACGTGAACCGCACTTTCCGATACAAAATGTATCATATCTTCTCAGAGACCCCTTATATATCGTTTTTTTGTGTGCATTGCCCTCATTTTACTATGAACACATTGACTAGGTGCCCAATCAGATGATTTCTTGTCAGAGAAGCTCTGGACCTTTTATTTCAACCTGATGAAGAGGGGATTGAAGTTCAACCAGAAACAGAGGAGGATGACTCAGAAATAGAAGACAACATTGATCCTGATTTTGATCCAGATCATTGTGAGACCGACCAGTCAACAGATGGCGAGGAAGAGGCTCCAGAGGAAGATACACCTGAGGAAGAGGCACCTGTGATATTCCAGTCCAAGAATGGCAATTTGCTCTGGTATTCATCCACCCAGGAAAGAGGAGGCAGAGCAAGAGTAGAAAATATAGTTAGGATGCTGCTCCTGTGTGTGAAGACACATGCCCCCACCCCCACCCCCCACCCACACAGAGACACACACACACACACACATACAAATGATAGGCTCCTGGGTGGATGAATACCAGAGCAAATTGCCATCCTTGGACTGGAATATCACGAGACAGCTCCCACCGCTACACCGGGCTGTGGGCTCGAACGTGAACGTTCAGCACCGGACAGCTCCCACCACTACACCGGGCTGTGGGAGCTGTCCAGTGCTGAACGTGAATGTTCAGCACCAGACAGCTCCCACCACTTCAGCACTGGACAGCTCCCACAGCTCAGAGAAATGGTGGGAGCTGTCCAGTGCTGAACGTGAATGTTCAACACCAAACAGCTTCCACCACTTCAGCACCGGACAGCTCCCATCACTACTCTGGGCTTTGGGAGCTGTCCAGTGCTGAATGTGAATGTTCAGCATTGGACAGCTCCCCCCACTACCACAGCCCGGTGTAGCAGTGGGAGCTGTCCCATGATATTCCTACGGTGGCCCTGAAGGGCAAACGACACCAACAAAAAGGAAAACACAACGACATTAACAAAAACACGACATTAACAAAAACACAACGACATTAACAAAAACACAAAGACAAAAAGGAAAACACAACGACATTAACAAAAACACAACGACATTAACAAAAACACAACGACAAAAAGGAAAACACAACGACATTAACAAAAACACAACGACATTAACTTCTAACGGAAAGGGAAGGTACCTGCTATGACAAGGATCATTGCTGATTGGACGAAAGTACGTCAGTCTTTTTTAGCGGGTTTTTTTCATGGATGTATTAAGAGAACGGTTTTTAAGGCTGCTTTACGCCATAACACCTTGTTTACGGCTCGGCCCTTTAGTACTTGCCACATAGTCCAATAGCCGAACATTTGCCCGGGTCCACGCAGCTCTGTCAGTATGGCTCGTCTCACCTGAGCGAGTGGGGAATAATTCTTTCTCCTACACAACCCTGCTTCTCTTAACCGTGTTTTAAGAGTGCGAACACTCATCGTGATCAGTGTTTCCACTAAAAAAAATTGGCACCGGACAATGTGACCGGCAGGTTTTCAATTTACCGGACAAATGTTTGAAATTCCGGTCACATAGGCTATATGAATTTACTGAGGTTAAAAATAAATCATATGCAGTAGTATGATATCAATGCAAGTCATTTAATAGTGTTTTTATTGAAAAACAGGCTATTTCAAATAAAATAAGTCCCGTCAATTGACTCACGAGCGTAACTTAAAAAAATAAATAAATAAATATTGCAGAAGCTTGCGCTCTTCTGACTCCGCTGCGCTGTTTTAATGCGGTTCTGCAGAGGGAAACCTCTCTCTGCTGGCACACTGGAGACAGGGATCAGCAGGCTATCTGGGCCAGTTGAGCCCACTCGGGGTAGATTTCACTGAAATCCCCGATGAGAACTTCACAGGCCGTTGAGAAGTTCCAGCCTCCATAACCGTGGAGCGCTGTCATTACGGAGATGCGTCTCTGCGCGCACCTGTGGCATCAATGAGTGGAGCTGTGGCTGGAGCCCACTCGTCCTCACACACTACTCATTCGTAAAAAAAGTATATGTATTTTCATAAAATCCATCCATCCATCCATCCATCCATCCATCCATCCATTAGCTTCCGCTTATCCGAAGTCGGGTCGCTGGGGCAGCAGCTTCAGCAGAGACGTCCAGACCTCCCTCCCCCCGGCCGCTTCCACCAGCTCCTCTGGGAGAATCCCGAGGCGATTTTCATAAAATGATGTGGAAATAACCCATTTTATTACAACAGAAATTGTGCTTGGGAGGAGTATTTTCACCGGACATTTTGACCGGAGAGATTATAAAATCCTGGACTTCCGCATATTTTACCAGACAAAGTCCGGCAATTACCAGACAACGGAAACCCTGATCGTGATGTTGTGAAAGGTGGACAACATGTGAACTATCACCTCATATGTATGCCCTGCATCAAAATAATGCCTCATAACTTCTTCTGTAGTAGCCATCTCCAAATAAACCTGACTGTAGACCACAGATGTGGGCGGGGCCCTTCCCCACCTTTTAAACAGACTGACATGCTTTCGTCCAATCAGCAATGATCCTTGTCATAGCAGGTACCTTCCCTTTCCGTTAGAAGTTAATGTCGTTGTGTTTTTGTTAATGTCGTTGTGTTTTCCTTTTTGTCGTTGTGTTTTTGTTAATGTTGTTGTTTTTGTTAATGTCGTTGTGTTTTTCCTTTTTGTCGTTGTGTTTTTGTTAATGTTGTTGTGTTTTCCTTTTTGTCGTTGTGTTTTTGTTAATGTTGTTGTGTTTTTGTTAATGTCGTTGTGTTTTCCTTTTTGTCGTTGTGTTTTTGTTAATGTTGTGTTTTTGTTAATGTCGTTGTGTTTTCCTTTTTGTCGTTGTGTTTTTGTTAATGTTGTGTTTTTGTTAATGTCGTTGTGTTTTCCTTTTTGTCGTTGTGTTTTTGTTAATGTTGTGTTTTTGTTAATGTCGTTGTGTTTTCCTTTTTGTGTTGTGTTTTTGTTAATGTCGTTTGTTTTTTCCTTTTTGTCATTGTTTTTTTGTTGTTTGTGTTTTTGTTTGTCGTTGTGTTTTTGTTAATGTCTTTGTGTTTTCCTTTTTCCTTTTTGTCATTGTGTTTTTGTTAATGTCTTTGTGTTTTCCTTTTTGTCGTTGTGTTTTTGTTAATGTTGTGTTTTTGTTAATGTCGTTGTGTTTTCCTTTTTGTCGTTGTGTTTTTGTTAATGTTGTGTTTTTTGTTAATGTCGTTGTGTTTTCCTTTTTGTCGTTGTGTTTTGTTAATGTTGTGTTTTTGTTAATGTCGTTGTTGTGTTTTCCTTTTGTCGTTGTGTTTTTTGTTAATGTTGTGTTTTGTTAATGTCGTTGTGTTTTCCTTTTTGTCGTTGTGTTTTTGTTAATGTTGTGTTTTTGTTAATGTCGTTGTGTTTTCCTTTTTGTCATTGTGTTTTTGTTAATGTCGTTGTGTTTTTGTTAATGTCGTTGTGTTTTTGTTAATGTCTTTGTGTTTTCCTTTTTGTCATTGTGTTTTTGTTAATGTCTTTGTGTTTTCCTTTTTGTCGTTGTGTTTTTGTTAATGTCTTTGTGTTTTCCTTTTTGTCATTGTGTTTTTGTTAATGTCTTTGTGTTTTCCTTTTTGTCGTTGTGTTTTTGTTAATGTCGTTGTGTTTTCCTTTTTGTCGTTGTGTTTTTTTTAATGTCGTTGTGTTTTTGTTAATGTCGTTGTGTTTTCCTTTTTGTCTTTGTGTTTTTGTTAATGTCGTTGTGTTTTTGTTAATGTCGTTGTGTTTTCCTTTTTGTCTTTGTGTTTTTGTTAATGTCGTTGTGTTTTTGTTAATGTCATTGTGTTTTCCTTTTTGTTGTTGTGTTTTTTTTAATGTCTTTGTGTTTTCCTTTTTGTCATTGTGTTTTTGTTAATGTCTTTGTGTTTTCCTTTTTGTCGTTGTGTTTTTGTTAATGTCTTTGTGTTTTTCCTTTTTGTCATTGTGTTTTTGTTAATGTCTTTGTGTTTTCCTTTTTGTCGTTGTGTTTTTGTTAATGTCGTTGTGTTTTCCTTTTTGTCGTTGTGTTTTTTTTAATGTCGTTGTGTTTTTGTTAATGTCGTTGTGTTTTCCTTTTTGTCTTTGTGTTTTTTTTAATGTCGTTGTGTTTTTGTTAATGTCATTGTGTTTTCCTTTTTGTTGGTGTCGTTTGCCCTTCAGGGCCACCGTATATTCCAGTCCAAGGATGGCAATTTGCTCTGGTATTCATCCACCCAGGAAAGAGGAGGAAGAGCAAGAGTAGAAAATATTGTTAGGATGCCACTACTATGTGTGAAGACACCCCCCCCCCCCCCCCCAGCCCCCCCCCCCCCCCCCCCCCCCCCCCCCCACACACACACACACACACACACACACACACATACAAATGATAGGCTCATGTTGATGTGTGAATTTGGACACTGTTTTGAGTTTTGTTACTTTCTTTTTACAATAAATGATAATTTTGGAATACAGTTGACTAATTCTGTGTCTATTTTATGTATATTCACTGCAGTTATTCATATAAACCAGTGGTCTGAGACATTGTTTACAGCTTAAAAAGGAGTTAAATAAAATTTGGTGTTAATCAGTGGTTTTTCTGTTAATCTAGGAGCAGTTAAAACAGGCCGGTCAAATTTGACCGGGAGCACTAAAGTAAAGGGGGAGAAATGAACACGACACAAAGGTTAAACACATCCATAGTGGAGGGACATCAGAATGTTAATGGACTGTCATTGATGCAGTGACTGCACATAATCCACAGTTTGCAGTTTCAAAATTGCACTTTACCATCATCAATTCTTGATTTTTCTCGCCTCAAGTTGCGATATTATGTTCAGCTGCTAGAAATACCTAGAAAATAGAAGCTACTTGACATTCCTGGATTGCTCTGAATATCAAGGGGAACTTTATTGTGACATGTTGGAATAAAGTTAATAATCTAAGAGCAATTAAAAAAAGAAATACAGCAATTCTTTTAAATATATCTGGGCATACCTTTCATTTGATATACTTAAACGATAAGGAAGAATGAGGAAAAATGCTTGTAGTTAGTGGGCTGAAGTGTCAACTGTCACTCAAAAATTAAATATTTGAGAAATTCAAGTAATATGATGAAACTGGTTCTCTGTTCTCCACCGGACGTACAGCAGAGAAAAATACTTTTGTTCACATTAAATGATCAGTGTCAGCTTTATTTAAGAGAATATTTGCTTACTTTTACAAAGGGTCATCTAGCTGCCGTGATCATTAGAGTCTGATATCAGCAACACACATAGTAAGTTCCTGCTGTGCATTGATTATGGTACTATGTCACACATCAAAGACAAAGAACCATTGTAATAGGAATTTAACCTCCACCACCTATATGGGGACCCAAAAGTGTTAAAAATTGTAAAAGTCCTCTGTGCAACTTTAACTTTCGCACCCTCAAAAAAACTCCCCCAGCCTTATATACATGTGGGAGCATGTATGGAATTACATTCAGTTATTGATTTATTCAGAACTTTACATCTACCTTAAACATGACAACATACACAAAATTATCAGCTGTACTGCTGGAGTGAGGACATGCATCCTGCAGATCCAGAAGTCTGCAGACTCCCCTGAATCCAAGGACATACAACTCAGTGACACATTGATTGAAGACGTGTAGCATCAGATTGGTTTTTCTATCGGCCTTCTCTCATTTTGTGAAACTGCAGTTTTGCAATCTCCTTCTATGCTGTCATCAGTGTTGGGCAAGTTCACGTTCTACATGAACTAGTTCAGTTCATAGTTCATATTCAAAATTTGGAACAAAAGTTCACCATTTCAAAAAATGAACTAAATAGTTAATTTTTAGCTCTTTTTTCTTATTCTTTTTTAATGTTGCAGCGAGCAATTATTTGTCAAAATGATTGCCACTGCCCATATACTACCCCACCACAAACAGGAATTATTTTATCCATTTTATCTGTCAAAAACTATGTGTCCAGTTCGGAATCCTTATCCAACCAGGGTTCACATTAGCATTAAAGGGACAGCCCATGTAAAACTGGAATTTCCCTTTCAGCTTCTTTCTACAGCAGATTAAAAATATGAGGAAAAACTTGCCACCAAATGGCCTTTATTATAAGACAAAAACAGGTCCTTAAGGTGCAAATGTTTTTTTCCCCACTTCAATATTTCAATCCCTGACTCCAAAGTTTACAGTGTAATCTTTGGAGTCGGGCCGCTCCTCCGGCTCTGGGCGACTGCAGCTTTCATCTTCCTCCATCTGGGTGCCATCTGTTGGAATGACGGGTAGAAACCAGGTAGTTTACGATGTCGGGGTATGCAATCGAAGGGAGGCTCTCCAGCTCGTCATTGCTCCAAGACGAGGGAGCTAACTCGTTTGGATCGGCACCACCGACAAACTGTAACTTTTCAGAATATTGTTCCCTTTCCCATGGACCAAGTCCTTCTCTGTATGTTTTTGCATCTGTAAGTCTTTTGAAGAGCTTTTCTGTGGTTTATCCATCTTTTATCCACGGTCGTTTGCATTGATCCAGCGGTGTGTTTACATCCGAGTACCTCCAAGATGGCCGAGCATCCGGGTCACTGACCAAAATGTGACGTAGGTGAAAACCCTCTATATGGACACTAACCATTGTCTGAGGCCATGAGGAGGTCGTTGGTGAATCTAAACCGCGCCATTTCTGTGCAAGGATGTATTTTAAATAGGGCTGGGCAAGTTAACGCGTTATTATCGCATTAACGCATTCATTTATTAACGCCAACATTTATTTTATCGCGTGTTAACACATGTTGCTCACATGCTTTCGTTTTGAAAAGTCTGTTACTGGCTGCCTCAGAACCAGAAGATAATTAGCAGGTAAACAAAAGCTAAAACAGACATGGAGAACAGTAAAAACCCGTGAACTTTACAGTTCAGGTAGCAATATTAACAATTCCGTCTGAAAAAAAAAATTCTGGACTGCAACAAAACTTTGCGTCATTCCTCCATGTTACATCAGATCTGCTCCATGTGTTCACTGTCTTGCTGTTCTCTCACTGGTTACTTTAGTGCGGCTCCATCTAGTGGCACAGATGTGTAATGACAACAGAAAGTCCAGTCCTCGATTATAAAACAAATTCAGTTCTGTGGCCCATTTTTTAATTTTGTATTTTTGATCCAAGTCTAAAATTGGAATATAAAAAAAACAGGCACTTTTTATATATATATATTTTTTTTTGTTAGATTAAAAACAAAAAATGTAATAAAATGTCACTTTTTAATTTTTTTTTTTTTTTGATTGACAATTGAAAATGGAAAGAATGAATGATACACGGATTGGTAAGAATCCGTGTATCATTCGTTCTTTCCATTTTCAACTGTCAATCAAAAATTGAAAAAGGAAAAAGGGGCATTTTATTTCGTTTTTCGTTTTTGAATCCAACATAAAAAAAAAAAAATGCCCGGTTTTTCGTATTTCAATTTTAGACTTGGATCAAAAATACGAAATTAAAAAATGGGCCACGGGACCGAATTTGTTTTTAATATTTAACTGGTCCAGTTTACTTGACCCGGAAGTGGTTTTGTGCGGCAGTTCCGGTAGCATGGCGGCGCTAGAATCAAATACTAGTTTGATCAAGGACTTATTCAGCAGCGGTTTGACACACGCTGAAATTTCCTGCACGTTGCAGCAGACGAGTATCCTGTAGTGATGGTGAGATGAAGCCTCATGAGGCATCGAACCATTTGAGCCGATCGGTTTCAGAAAAGGTTCATTACTGGAAGCTTCACCTGCACACGACACCACCTACTGGACAGATTTATAATTACAGGCAGCTGCATCTCAACCACAGTTTGTCATGGCCCTTGGGAATGATTATGAATTACAAATAATGCATGGCCAAATAAATTCTCTACATATATTATCATATATGTGTATAATAAAATATACCATGGATGAGTTCTGTGTGTGTGTAAAGTTTCCCGGTATGGAAGTATCATATTATATGGCAGGTTGTGTAATGTTTTTTACTTTTTTGTCACTTTAGGAGAATAGCATGGGCCTGAACAGGCAGAAGACAGTGAAAGTGCTGGTCAAACTAGGAAGATGGAACTGAATATGTTTGTGTAACTTGAACAATGATGTACAGGACAGGGAAAACGTTAGTCATTTTTATTAAGAAGTAACAGTCTCTCAACAGCTTTTCAGCAATTCCTTTTTTTTTTTTTTACACAAGCTCTCTGGCCTTTCACATGGTACAGAAGATGTTGTGGTGCACAAAGGCGCAAATAATATTTTCAAAAAGAAGGTTGTCTGATAATCTAGGTCAAAACTTTTCTACTGTCATTACACATCTGCGCCACTAGATGGCGCTGCACCGACGTAAACAGTGGGTGAATGGAGCGTCACAGTGAACGGATGGAACAGATCTAATGATAAATGGAGTAACCACGCGACGGCTCGAACAAAGGGGCTTGAAAGTTTTAATGCAGCCTAGTTGTTTTTTTGTTTGTTTGTTTGTTTTGTTTTGTTTTTTAAACAGACTTAATTGTTAATATTGCTACCCGAGTTGGTACGGAAGTGACGCGCACAAAGCCACTTCCGGGTCACGTAAACCGGACAAATTAAATATTGAAATCAAATTCGGTCCCCTGGCCCATTTTTTAATTTCGTATTTTTGATCCAAATCTAAAATTGAAATACGAAAAAACCGGACATTTTTTTGTTTTTTTGTGTTGGATTGAAAAACGAAATAAAACGCCCCTTTTTCCTTTTTCAATTTTTGATTGACAGTTGAAAATGGAAAGAACGAATGATACACGGATTCGGGCGTTTTATTTCGTTTTTCGTTTTTCAATCCAACACAAAAAACAAAAAAATGTCCGGTTTTTCGTATTTCAATTTTAGACTTAGATCAAAAATACGAAATTAAAAAATGGGCCACGGGACCGAACTTGTTTTTAATATTTCAACTGGTCCAGTTTACGTGACCCGGAAGTGGTTTTGCGCGGCAGTTCCGGTAGCATGGCGGCGCTAAAATCAAATACTAGTTTGATCAAGGACTTATTCAGCAGCTGTTTGACACACGCTGAAATTTTCTGCTCGTTGCAGCCGATGAGTATCCTGTAGTGATGGTGAGATGAAGCCTCATGAGGCATCAAACCATTTGAGCCGATCGGTTCCAGAAAGGGTTCATTACTTGAAGCTTCATCTGCACACGACACCACCTACTGGACAGATTTATAATCACAGGCAGCTGGATCTCAACCACAGTTTGTGGCGCATTGAATATTTGTCTGTCATGGCCCTTGGGAATGATTATGAATTACAAAGAACGTCAATGACTATGAATTACAAAGAATGCATGGCTAAATAAATTCTCTACATACATTATCACATATGTGTATTATAAAATATGCCATGGATGTAATTTGTGTGTGTAAAGTTTCCCAGTATGGAAGTATCATATATGGCAGGTTGTGTAATAATGTTTTTTTTTTTTTTTTTTGTCACTTTAGGAGAATAACATGGGCCTGAGCAGGCAGAGAACAGTGAAAGTGCTGGTCAAACTAGGAAGATGGAACTAAATATGTTTGTGTAACTTGAACAATGATGTACAGGAGAGGGGAAACTTTAGTCATTTTTATTAAGAAGTAACAATCTCTCAATGGGTTTTCAGCGATTCCTTTTTTTTTTTTTCTTTTACACAACCTCTCTGGCCTTTCACATGGTACAGAAGATGTTGTGGTGCACAAAGGCGCAAATAATATTTTCAAAAAGAAGGTTTTCTGATAATCGAGGTCAAAACTTTTCTACTGTCATTACACATCTGCGCCACTAGATGGCGCTGCACCGACGTAAACAGTAGATGAATGGAGAGTCACAGTGAACAGATGGAACAAATCTAATCATAAATGGAGTAAGCACGCGATTGCTCGAACAAAGGGGCTTGAAATATTTGATGCAGCCCAGTTGTTGTTTTTTTTTGTTTTGTTTTGTTTTTTAAACAGACTTGAATTGTTGATATTGCTACCCGAGATGGTACCGGAACTGCCGCGCACAAAGCCACTTCCGGGTCACGTAAACCGGACAAATTAAATATTGAAATCAAATTCGGTCCCGTGGCCCATTTTTTAATTTCGTATTTTTGATCCAAGTCTAAAATTGAAATACGAAAAACCGGGCATTTTTTTTTGTTTTTTTTGTGTTAGATTCAAAAACGAAAAACGAAATAAAATGCCCCTTTTTCCTTTTTCAATTTTTGATTGACAGTTGAAAATGGAAAGAAAGAATGATACACAGATTCTACGGGACTGAATTTGATTTTAATATTTAATTTGTCCGGTTTACGTGACCCGGAAGTGGCTTTGTGCGCGGCACTTCTGGTAGCAACCCGGCTAGCAATATTAACAATTAAGTCTGTTTAAAAAACAAAACAAACAAAAAAAAAAAAAAAAAAAAAACTGGACTGCATCAAAACTTTCAAGCCCCTTTGTTCGAGCCATCGCGTGCTTACTCCATTTATCATTAGATCTGTTCCATCCGTTCACTGTGACGCTCCATTCACCTACTGTTTACGTCGGAGCAGCGCCATCTTGTGGCGCAGATGTGTAATGACAGTAGAAAAGTTTTGACCTCGATTATCAGACAACCTTCTTTTTGAAAATATTAATTGCGCCTTTGTACACATCTTCTGTACCATGTGAAAGGCCAGAGAGCTTGTGTAAAAAAAAAAAAAATGAATTGCTGAAAAGCTGTTGAGAGACTGTTACTTCTTAATAAAAATGACTGAAGTTTTCCCTGTCCTGTACATCATTGTTCAAGTTACACAAACATATTCAGTTCCATCTTCCTAGTTTGACCAGCACTTTCACTGTCCTCTGCCTGCTCAGGCCCATGTTATTCTCCTAAAGTGTCAAAAAAAGGAAAAAACATTACACAACCTGCCATATAATATGATACTTCCATACTGGGAAACTTTACACACACAGAATACATCCATGGTATATTTTATTATACACATATGTGATAATGTATGTAGAGAATTTATTTGGCCATGCATTCTTTGTAATTCATAATCATTCCCAAGGGCCACGACAGACAAATATTCAATGCGCCACAACCAGCTGTGATTGAGATCCAGCTGCCTGTGATTATAAACCTGTCCAGTAGGTGGTGTCGTGTGCAGGTGAAGCTTCCAGTAATGAACCTTTTCTGAAACCGATCGGCTCAAATGGTTCGATGCCTCATGAGGCTTCATCTCACCATCACTACAGGATACTCATCTGCTGCAACGTGCAGGACATTTCAGCGTGTGTCAAACCGCTGCTGAATAAGTCCTTGATCAAACTAGTATTTGATTCTAGCTCCGCCATGCTACCGGAACTGCCGCACAAAACCACTTCCGGGTCAAGTAAACTGGACCAGTTAAAATATTAAAAACAAATTCGGTCCCGTGGCCCATTTTTTAATTTCGTATTTTTGATCCAAGTCTAAAATTGAAATACGAAAAACCGGGCATTTTTTGTTTTTATGTTGGATTCAAAAACAAAAAAACGAAATAAAATGCCCCTTTTTCCTTTTTCAATTTTTGATTGACAGTTGAAAATGGAAAGAACGAATGATACATGGATTGTTACTGAACTTTTACATGGACATTTTCATTTTAAAGTTCTCCCAGACAGAGGATTTGACAGAAACAAGGTTATTTGGAACAACTGCCAAGTTGAACTCCCCGTTAAAAGTTTCTGCTGTTACCTCAGAAATTACCTGTTTTAATGTTCTGATTGTGCTGAGCCACAATCATTTTGTTTGTAGACTTTTTTTTGTAATATAAAAACAGGATGATATTAATGCCCTGGCCGTGGCAATAAGCTTTATTTTATTTTGCATTTTTTAAGATGAGATTTACACTAAACATGTGTTACTGTGTTACAAGTGGTGATGTTAAAAGTGTTATGTTATTATGTTGTTGCCGGCTTTTGTGGGGCACCCCTCCCTGCCCGGGACCGCTTTGAGGGTTCGCCTCCACTTGCGTCCAGGTCAGGCTGGGGGGCCGTGGGGTTGAGGGACCAGGTCACTACCCTGTCCCACCCCAAGGTTATTATCGTTAATGAAAACGAAAGAAATAACAAAAACTAGAATTGAAAAAACATTTTCGTTAACTGAAATAAAATAAAAACGAGAGTTTTTTAAAAAACAATAACTAACTGAAACTGTATTGTGTTTATAAAACAAACTAAAATTAACTATAATAATGGCAAGAACATCCTTCGTTTTCGTATTTGTAATTTTTTTCCCTCATAAACGTTTGAAATCTATTAACTTCGCTCCGCCGTACAACAACAACCGCAAAAAAAAAAGTGATCAGCAGTGATGGCTGCGGCAAAAGTTGGGAGAAAGCGGCACAGTCCTGTTTGGGATTTCTTTGACTATGACTGTGTTAATGATAAAAATAAATGGCTTGTTGTAGAAGCAGGTGATACAATGTGTGAAATACTTCTCAAGGGGGAAAAAAACCCACGAATCTGAAAGTCCATTTGAAAAGCTCACATAAGAAGGCTAACCAAGACTACCTGGATAAGCTAGCAGACTTGTTGCCCTGTTGGGGCTTGTGGCGGTGGGAGGGTTGGATGGGCTGGATAGCACCTGTCGGGTCTGGAGAGAAATCCAGTGAACTGATGGAGGTCTGCTGCATAACATTGGCCCAACACTCCAGTACCGACTGTGGTCCAGCCAGTAGTTGTGGTCACTGGTTGGTGCTGAAGAGGCGTTGGAGGCCAACATCACAGCTTACTGTCCTGGGTCCAGGCTGCTGGTCTGCTTTAACTTTGGGGAGGATACTGGAGACAAACACTTTCACAACACTATCACAACTCAAACCACCACACATTCATCTATATGCACCACACCACACAACTCACACATACTACACCACACATATTACACACACCACACCATCACGGTCTGCTTTATGTCTTCTTGTTTAGGGTCTTCATCTGTTCTTTTGTACTCCACTGTCGGTGTTTTAAGTCCTTTCTGACAGAACCAAGGTTTTAGGAGTTTTAATAAAGCACTAACTCACTATCACTCACACTAGTGCAATTATTTAAAAAAAAAAATACTGCCAGAGAGGACTGGTGAAGGAAATGTCCACTTTTCACATTAGCACAAAAAAAAAAAAAAAAAAAAAAAAAAAAATCTGCTACAAGATTGAATTGCATATATACATTAGTGGTTATGCCAGATGATGGCACTGACCATGAATGTAAGTGCAGAAAAAGAAAAAAAGTGTTATGTTATGGCACTTTAGTTCATATGGCAGCAGAGCATTTAAATAAAAGTGACCTTTTCACTACTTTTGAATTCATTATTTGATTCTGCATATACAATGCGATTAATCCTGATTAATCAGGGAAATAATGCGATTAATCGCGATTAAAAATTTTAATTGTTGCCCAGCTCTAATTTTAAACCCTGACTGAAAAACTTAAAATAGATCATTTCTATGTAGATGGTCTCCTAACTGGCTTTCAACTACTTTTTCCAGAATTTTAGATATAAAATCTGGGTCGAGATATGTTTTTTTTTAAGAAAAGGTTTTATTACTGCAGCTTTAAAAACCTGTGGTACTTATCCTGATTTTAGCGATTGGATAATCTGATCTAATATTGAAGTTCCAATAAAAGAGAAAACATTTTTAAATAGTGCTGTTGGGATGGGGTCTCGTAGACTCGCGGATGGTTTAACTTTACTGATGGTGGAGGTCAGCTCAGAGAGGTCTATAGGAGAGAAACAGTCTAGAGTCAGGTCAGGACCAGAGGAAGTTCCTGAAGCTGTAGAAACACCCACAGCTGTTGGTGGTTGGGCTTCATTGATTTCTTCTCTAATTCTGATTATTTTACTGCTAAAGGAGCTCATAATGTCTTTTCATTAGAGTAGCAGGAACACATGGATCAACAGAGTTGTGACACTTTGTCAGCCGAGTTACAGCGCTGAGCAGAAAACGTGGTTCATCTTTGTTTTCCTCTACTAATGATGATTATTGAGCCATTCTACAACTGTAGCATCGTGAACCATCCCATCTCACTCTTTTCAGGTGAGATGGGAGTTTATAAAAACTGGATTGAAGACCTTCAGACTGCAGTTTCAGCTTCCTTTACAAAGACCATTTTAAAAATGGCTGTATCTCCACTCTATAGTAAACTTAAACTCAAGTAAACAACTGATAAATAACATCAATAGTACTGTCTGTAACATTATCACAACCAGTTGGTTTAGATGTGGGTGAGAAAAGATCGTTGCTCTGCTGTTTGTTGGTAAGCTGGTAATGTTTTGTAGGTTTTTGAACAAGCGACCCAAAAGTAGCTGCTGCAGACAAATGATTTTGAACCAAAACAACAAAATTGTGTTCTGCATTAAACAACCAATGAGGTGATCCAGTGAAACATTGCATGAAGCTTTAGAGAACGTCAAGGTTAGGTGATGAGTCTCTGTGGGGCCATGGCTGTGGAATATCCATGGTTACGCCTGTATTTTCTCTCATCAGAGTAACCATGGATATTTTTGACTGATGAAAACAGTAAAAGTTATATGTCAAACAAGTATCTTAAAACAAAGGTTTGTTCCACATGATGCAACAAAGGTTACATCATGCATGATAGCTGCATCATGCATTGATACCGTGGTGTGTTTTTCTTAACACCTCTGATTGCAGGAGGACCTCAGAGGCTGAGATGTCATCATGTGACACACATCCATGCAGGTGTGAACTAACTTCCCATTTAGATGGATGTTCACCGCCATTAGGAGAAGCTAATGGGCCACACAGCACAGTTCACAGAGAAGCACTCTGGGACTTCTCTGTGTGTTTGTGTGTCTTTGTTATGGGGTTACTAAGAGCTACAGAACACATGCAAACTTCACAAGTTATGTACAATGATGGTTAAGTTTCTTTATCAAACACTGATGTCTGGAGAGATGAGTGTTTACATCATCATCTTAGCTGAGCCCATACGAACATCATTCCACACAGAATTCACATCATCTTTGTCTCCGTTAAAAATCCTTAATGGACTGACTTTATGCTATTAAATCTGTTTCTCAACTTAGACCCCATTTGTAACTTTGTGTCAACATCAAAATTAACATCACCTTTGTCTCAGTCAAAATCCTCTATGAGTCTGTACTCATAGATAGGACAAAGAGGATGGAAGAGAGGCACAGATATCTTGGCAATATTATATAGAACAAAATCAATTAATGGTAATTATCTGTTAGCTGTCTGTACAGCAGAAAAATCATTAACATGAATGAACTGGAACCTCTCAGATAAATATGACATAATCCAGCCTGGAACAGTCCCTTTAATCCCAATAACATGCTCTAATCTGTGCAGTAAAATGCTGTGATCAACGGTATCAAAAGCAGCACTGAGATCCAGCAGAACTAATATGGACACTAATCCATTGTCTGAGGCCATGAGGAGGACGTTGGTGACTCTAACCAGTGCCAGTTATGTGCTATGATGTGTTCTGAACCCTGACTGAAGCACAAATAAACCATTTCTATATACAGTGTCTTGCTTAGCTATTCAGCCTCCTTGAACTTTTCAACCTTTTGCCACATTTTTGGCTTCGAACATAATGATGTAAAATTTAATTCTTTTGTCAAGAATCAATAACAAGTGGGACACAATCGTGAGGTGAACCAAAATTTATTGGATATTTTAAACTTTCCTAACAATTATAAAAACTGAAAAGTGGGGCGGGCAATATTATTGGTCCCCTTTACTTTCAGCGCAACAAACTGACTCCAGAAGTTCAGTGAGGATCTCTGAATGATCCAATGTTGTCCTGAATGACTGATGATGATCAATAGAATCCACCTGTGTGTAATCAAGTCTCCATATAAATGCACCTGCTCTGTGATAGTCTCAGGGTTCTGTTTAAAGCTCAGAGAGCATCATGAAGACCAAGGAACACACCAGGCAGGTCCCAGATACTGTTGTGGGGAGGTTTAAAGCTGGATTCTGATACAAAAAGATTTCCCAAGCTTTAAACATCTCAAGGAGCTCTGAGCAAGCAACCATATTGAAATGGAAGGAGTATCAAACCACTGCAAATCTACCAAGACCCGGCCATCCCTCTAAACTTTCATCTGGAACAAGGAGAAGACTGACCAGAGATGCAGCCAAGAGGCCCATGATCACTCTGGATGAACTGATCTACAGCTGAGGTGGGAGAGTCTGTCCAGAGGACAACAATCAGTCACACACTGAACAAATCTGGCCTTTATGGAAGAGTGGCAAGAAGAAAGCCATTTCTCAAAGGTATCCATAAAAAGTCTCGTTGAAAGTTTGCCACAAGCTACCTGGGAGACACACCAAACATGTGGAAGAAGGTGCTCTGGTCAGATGAAACCAAAATCAAACTTTTTGATTTTCCCCAGGAACAGGGAAGACGGTTAAAATTGATGGGAAGATGGATGGAGCCAAATACAGGAGCTTTCTGGAAGAAAACCTGTAGGAGTCTGGAGAAGACCTGAGACTGGGACGGAGATTTATCTTCCAACAGGACAATGATCCAAAACTAGGGCTGGGCAAGTTAACGCATTATTATCGCGTTAACTCATTAATTTATTAATGCCGACATTAATTTTATTGCGCGTTAACGCACGTTGCTCACATGCTTTTGTTTTGAAAAGCCTGTTGGCTGCTGCGGAACCGGAAGAGAATTGGCAGGTAAACATGCAGAAAAGCTAAAACGGACATGGAGAGCGATAAAAATCTGTGTACTTTACATTTCAGGTAACAACTCAGGTAGCAGTATTAACAATTCTGTCTGAAAAAAAAATTCTGGACTGCAACAAAACTTTTGTTCAAGATGATCACGTCATTCCTCCATTTTACATCAGATCTGCTCCATGCTTTCACTGTCCTGCTGTTCTCTAGCTGGTTACTTCAGTGCGGCTCCATCTAGTGGCACAGATGTGTAATAACAGAAAGTCCAGTCCTTGATTGTAAAACGACTCCCATTTTTGGGAATATGACTTCTAGATTAAAATATCGTTCTATATTTGGGTAGTATGGTAGTTTGATCAAGGACTTATTCAACAGCTGATGGGTGTCCTGCAATGCTGGAAACAAGCATCAGAAGATTCTGTGCTCGTCATGATCTGAGGAGAAGAAGCAGAGCTGGAGAGGCTTTGGTTCGATCCATATGAGTTTTCATACAGTTTTTCACAACATTGCAAATATTATAGTATGTGATTCCAGCGATGCCATGCTACCTGAACTGTCTTGTACACAGCCATTTCTGGGTCACGCAAACCAGACAATTAAATATCAAAAACAAATTCAGTCCCATGGGCCGTTTTTTCATTTCGTATTTTTGATCCAGGTCTTAAATTGAAATATAAAAAAAAGCCAAGCATTTTTTTTCTGGGGTTTTTTTTTTTTTTTTTTTGTGTTAGATTAAAAAAAATGAAAACAAAATAAACTGTCACTTTTTTAATTGTTTTCACATTTTTGATTGGCAGTTGAAAATGGAAAGAATGAATGATACATGGATTGATAAGTTACGGAACTTTAACATGGACATTTTCATTTGAAAGTTCTCCAAGACGGAGGACTTGACAGAAAAAAGGTTATTTGAAACAACTGACAAGTTGAATTCCATGTTAAGAGTTTCTGCTGTTATCTCAGAAATTACCTGTTTTAATGTTCTGATTGTGGCTCAGGATTTTGTTGGCAGACTTTTTTTATTTGTCATAAAAACAGGATGACATTAATGCCCTGGCAGTGGCAATAAGCTTTATTTTATTTGACGTTTTTTAAGATGAATTTACATTAGATATGTGTTTACTGACAAGTGCTGATGTTTAAAAGTGTTTGAACAACTAATGTTA
>JAGFBZ010001986.1:0-77581 GCA_018398805.1 Hirundichthys speculiger | reverse complement strand
GCCTTACACACTGAGCATGCTCAGCCTTACACACTGAGCATGCTCAGACAGACTGAGCATGCTCAGACAGCCTTACACACTGAGCATGCTCAGACAGCCTTACAGACTGAGCATGCTCAGACAGCCTTACACACTGAGCATGCTCAGACAGCCTTACACACTGAGCATGCTCAGACAGCCTTACAGACTGAGCATGCTCAGACAGCCTTACAGACTGAGCATGCTCACAGCCTTACAGACTGAGCATGCTCAGACAGCCTTACACACTGAGCATGCTCAGACAGCCTTACAGACTGAGCATGCTCAGACAGCCTTACACACTGAGCATGCTCAGACAGCCTTACACACTGAGCATGCTCAGCTAGACAACAGAGCCTTACCTTACACACTGAGCATGCTCAGCAGACAAGCCTTACACACTGAGCATGCTCATACAGCCTTACACACTGAGCATGCTCAGACAGCCTTACACACTGAGCATGCTCAGACAGCCTTACACACTGAGCATGCTCAGACAGCCTTACAGACTGAGCATGCTCAGACAGCCTTACACACTGAGCATGCTCCGACAGCCTTACACACTGAGCATGCTCAGTTAGCCTTACAGACTGAGCATGCTCAGACAGCCTTACAGACTGAGCATGCTCAGACAGCCTTACAGACTGAGCATGCTCAGACAGCCTTACACACTGAGCATGCTCAGACAGCCTTACACACTGAGCATGCTCAGCCTTACTGAGCATGCTCACAGCACAACAGCCTTACACACTGAGCATGCTCAGACAGCCTTACACACTGAGCATGCTCAGTTAGCCTTACAGACTGAGCATGCTCAGACAGCCTTACAGACTGAGCATGCTCAGACAGCCTTACACACTGAGCATGCTCACAGCCTTACACACTGAGCATGCTCATAGCCTTACAGACTGAGCATGCTCAGACAGCCTTACACTGAGCATGCTCAGCCTTACACACTGAGCATGCTCAGACAGCCTTACACACTGAGCATGCTCAGACAGCCTTACAACACTGAGCATGCTCAGACAGCCTTACACACTGAGCATGCTCAGACAGCCTTACACACTGAGCATGCTCAGCATGCTCAGACAGCCTTACACCTGAGCATGCTCAGACAGCCTTACACACACTGAGCATGCTCAGTTAGCCTTACAGACTGAGCATGCTCAGACAGCCTCACACACTGAGCATGCTCAGACAGCCTTACACACTGAGCATGCTCAGACAGCCTTACACACTGAGCATGCTCAGACAGCCTTACACACTGAGCATGCTCAGAGCCTTACACTGAGCATGCTCAGACAGCCTTACACACTGAGCATGCTCAGACAGCCTTACACACTGAGCATGCAGCTGCTCAGACAGCCTTACACACTGAGCATGCTCATAGCCTGACTACAGACAGCCTTACACTGAGCATGCTCAGACAGCCTTACACACTGAGCATGCTCAGACAGCCTTACACACTGAGCATGCTCAGACAGCCTTACAGACTGAGCATGCTCAGTTAGCCTTACAGACTGAGCATGCTCAGACAGCCTTACAGACTGAGCATGCTCAGACAGCCTTACACACTGAGCATGCTCAGACAGCCTTACACACTGAGCATGCTCAGACAGCCTTACACACTGAGCATGCTCAGACAGCCTTACACACTGAGCATGCTCAGACAGCCTTACACACTGAGCATGCTCAGAAGGCCTTACATACTGAGCATGCTCAGACAGCCTTACAGACTGAGCATGCTCAGACAGCCTTACAGACTGAGCATGCTCAGACAGCCTTACACACTGAGCATGCTCAGACAGCCTTACAGACACTGAGCATGCTCACAGCCTTACAGACTGAGCATGCTCAGACAGCCTTACAACTGAGCATGCTCAGACAGCCTTACACACTGAGCATGCTCAGACAGCCTTACACACTGAGCATGCTCAGACAGCCTTACACACTGAGCATGCTCAGACAGCCTTACACACAGAGCATGCTCAGACAGCCTTACAGACTGAGCATGCTCAGACAGCCTTACAACACTGAGCATGCTCAGACAGCCTTACAGACTGAGCATGCTCAGACAGCCTTACACACTGAGCATGCTCAGACAGCCTTACACACTGAGCATGCTCAGACAGCCTTACAGACTGAGCATGCTCAGACAGCCTTACACACTGAGCATGCTCAGACAGCCTTACACACTGAGCATGCTCAGTTCAGCTCAGACAGCCTTACACACTGAGCATGCTCAGACAGCCTTACACACTGAGCATGCTCAGACAGCCTTACACACTGAGCATGCTCAGACAGCCTTACACACTGAGCATGCTCAGTTAGCCTTACAGACTGAGCATGCTCAGACAGCCTTACAGACTGAGCATGCTCAGACAGCCTTACACACTGAGCATGCTCAGACAGCCTTACACACTGAGCATGCTCAGACAGCCTTACAGACTGAGCATGCTCAACAGCCTTACAACACTGAGCATGCTCAACAGCCTTACATACTGAGCATGCTCAGACAGCCTTACACACTGAGCATGCTCAGACAGCCTTACAGACTGAGCATGCTACAGACACCTACACACTGACAACTCAGCCTGCTCAGACGCATCCTTACACTAGCATGCTCAGGACAGCTACAGCTAATCATGGCTCTACGCCTTACAGACTGACAATGCTCCAACAGCCTTCACCTGACATGCTCATACCCTTTGCACACTGACATGCGCCGAGACATCCTTACACACTGCGCATGCTCAGACCAACCTTACACACTGATCAGCTCAGACAGCCTTACACCTCATGCTCCCTCCTCACACTGACATGCCAGACAGCCTTACATACTGAGCATGCTCATAATAGCCGACACACTGAACATGCTCAGACAAGCCTTACACACACTGAGCTGCTAGACAGCCTTACACACTAGCATGCTCACAGCCTTAAGCTGCATGCTCAGAAGAAACTGATCATACGTTCCCACTGAGCATGCTCATTAAGTGTCTGCTCGAGGCCTTCCCTGACTGCAATTGTACGGGATGCTCAAATTCTCCTCGTGTGGCTCTGAGGTGTCTCTGAGCATGCTCAGTGTGTAAGGCAACTGAGCATGCTCAGTGTGTAAGGCTGTCTGAGCATGCTCATGTAAGGCTCTGAGCATGCTCAGAGCATGCTCATGCTCTGAGCATGCTCATGTAAGGCTGTCTGAGCATGCTCAGTCATGCTCTGTAAGGCTGACTGAGCATGCTCAGTGTGTAAGGCTGTCTGAGCATGCTCAGTGTGTAAGGCTGTCTGAGCATGCTCAGTGTAAGGCTGTCTGACAGCATGCTCAGTAAGGCTGTAAGGCCTGAGCATGCTCAGTGTGTAAGGCTGTCTGAGCATGCTCAGTCTGTCTGCATGCTCAGTGTAAGGCTCTGAGCATGCTCAGTGAGGTGAGCATGCTCAGCTGAGCATGCTGTCTTACCACCCTGCCATGGTCTGAGCATGCTCTTCTGAGCATGCTCAGCAGACTGAGCATGCTCAGACAGCCTTACACTGAGCATGCTCAGACAGCCTTACACACTGAGCATGCTCAGACAGCCTTACACACTGAGCATGCTCAGACAGCCTTACACACTGAGCATGCTCAGACAGCCTTACACACTGAGCATGCTCAGCAGCCTTACTGAGCACACACTGAGCATGCTCAGACAGCCTTACACACTGAGCATGCCTTACACAGTCTGAGCATGCTCACAGAGCATGCTCAGACAGCCTTACACACTGAGCATGCTCAGACAGCCTTACACACTGAGCATGCTCAGACAGCCTTACTGACAGACACACACTGAGCATGCTCAGACAGCCTTACACACTGAGCATGCTCAGACAGCCTTACAGACTGAGCATGCTCACAGCCTTACACTGAGCATGCTCAGACAGCCTTACAGCATGCTCAGACAACCTTACAGACTGAGCATGCTCAGACAGCCTTACACACTGAGCATGCTCAGACAGCCTTACAGACTGAGCATGCTCAGACAGCCTTACAGACTGAGCATGCTCAGTCAGCCTTACACTGAGCATGCTCAGACAGCCTTACACACTGAGCATGCTCAGACAGCCTTACACACTGAGCATGCTCAGACAGCCTTACACACTGAGCATGCTCAGACAGCCTTACACACTGAGCATGCTCAGACAGCCTTACAACAGACTGAGCATGCTCAGACAGCCTTACACACTGAGCATGCTCAGACAGCCTTACAGACTGAGCATGCTCAGACAGCCTTACACACTGAGCATGCTCAGACAGCCTTACACACTGAGCATGCTCAGACAGCCTTACAGACTGAGCATGCTCAATCAGCCTTACAGACTGAGCATGCTCAGACAGCCTTACACACTGAGCATGCTCAGACAGCCTTACACACTGAGCATGCTCAGTTACAGACAGACAGCTTACACACTGAGCATGCTCAGACAGCCTTACACACTGAGCATGCTCAGACAGCCTTACACACTGAGCATGCTCAGACAGCCTTACACACTGAGCATGCTCAGACAGCCTTACAGACTGAGCATGCTCAGTTAGCCTTACAGACTGAGCATGCTCAGAGACAGCCTTACACACTGAGCATGCTCAGACAGCCTTACAGACTGAGCATGCTCAGACAGCCTTACACACTGAGCATGCTCAGACAGCCTTACACACTGAGCATGCTCAGACAGAGCCTTACACACTGAGCATGCTCAGACAGCCTTACACACTGAGCATGCTCAGACAGCCTTACAGACTGAGCATGCTCAGACAGCCTTACACACTGAGCATGCTCAGACAGCCTTACACACTGAGCATGCTCAGACAACAGCAGCCTTACACACTGAGCATGCTCAGACAGCCTTACACACACTGAGCATGCTCAGACAGCCTTACACACTGAGCATGCTCAGCAGCTCAGACAGCCTTACACACTGAGCATGCTCAGACAGCCTCACACACTGAGCATGCTCAGACAGCCTGACACACTGAGCATGCTCAGTTAGCCTTACAGACTGAGCATGCTCAGACAGCCTTACACACTGAGCATGCTCAGACAGCCTTACACACTGAGCATGCTCAGACAGCCTTACACTGAGCATGCTCAGACAGCCTTACACACTGAGCATGCTCAGACAGCCTTACACACTGAGCATGCTCAGCAGCCTACAGACTGAGCATGCTGCCTTACACACTGATGCTCAGACTGAGCATGCTCAGCCTTACACACTGAGCATGCTCAGACAGCCTTACACACTGAGCATGCTCAGACAGCCTTACACACTGAGCAACAGCTCACTGACAGCCTTACAGCATGCTCAGACAGCCTTACCACTGAGCATGCTCAGACAGCTTCAGAGCCTTACACACTGAGCATGCTCAGACAGCCTTACACACTGAGCATGCTCAGACATAGCCTTACAGACTGAGCATGCTCAGACAGCCTTAGACTGAGCATGCTCAGACAGCCTTACACACTGAGCATGCTCAGACAGCCTTACAAACTGAGCATGCTCAGACAGCCTTACACACTGAGCATGCTCAGACAGCCTTACACACTGAGCATGCTCAGTTCAGCCTTACAGACTGAGCATGCTCAGACAGCCTTACACACTGAGCATGCTCAGACAGCCTTACACACTGAGCATGAGCATGCCTCAGACAGCCTCAGCCTTACACTGAGCATGCTCAGACAGCCTTACACAGACACACACTGAGCATGCTCAGACAGCCTTACACACTGAGCATGCTCAGTTAGCCTTACAGACTGAGCATGCTCAGTCAGCCTTACAGACTGAGCATGCTCAGACAGCCTTACACACTGAGCATGCTCAGACAGCCTTACACTGAGCATGCTCAGACAGCCTTACACACTGAGCATGCTCAGACAGCCTTACACACTGAGCATGCTCAGACAGCCTTACACACTGAGCATGCTCAGACAGCCTTACACACTGAGCATGCTCAGACAGCCTTACACACTGAGCATGCTCAGACAGCCTTACACACTGAGCATGCTCAGACAGCCTTTACAGACTGAGCATGCTCAGACAGCCTTACACACTGAGCATGCTCACAGCCTTACACTGAGCATGCTCAGACAGCCTTACAGACTGAGCATGCTCAGACAGCCTTACAGACTGAGCATGCTCAGACAGCCTTACACACTGAGCATGCTCAGACAGCCTTACACATGAGCATGCTCAGCATGCTCAGACAGAGCCTTACACACTGAGCATGCTCAGACAGCCTTACACACTGAGCATGCTCAGACAGCCTTACACACTGAGCATGCTCAGACAGCCTTACACACTGAGCATGCTCAGACAGCCTTACACTGAGCATGCTCAGACAGCCTTACAGACTGAGCATGCTCAGACAGCCTTACAGACTGAGCATGCTCAGACAGCCTTACACACTGAGCATGCTCAGACAGCCTTACACTGAGCATGCTCAGACAGCCTTACACACTGAGCATGCTCAGACAACTGAGCATGCTCAGACAGCCTTACAGACTGAGCATGCTCAGACAGCCTTACACACTGAGCATGCTCAGACAGCCTTACACACTGAGCATGCTCAGACAGCACTGAGCACACACTGAGCATGCTCAGACAGCCTTACACAGACTGAGCATGCTCAGACAGCCTTACACACTGAGCATGCTCAGACAGCCTTACACACTGAGCATGCTCAGACAGCCTTACACACTGAGCATGCTCAGACAGCCTTACACACTGAGCATGCTCAGACAGCCTTACAGACTGAGCATGCTCAGACAGCCTTACACACTGAGCATGCTCAGACAGCCTTACTGAGCATGCTCAGCATGCTCAGCCTTACACACACACTGAGCATGCTCAGACAGCCTTACACACTGAGCATGCTCAGACAGCCTTACACACTGAGCATGCTCAGACAGCCTTACACACTGAGCATGCTCAGACAGCCTTACAGACTGAGCATGCTCAGACAGCCTTACAGACTGAGCATGCTCAGACAGCCTTACACACTGACTGAGCATGCTCAGAGACAGCCTTACACACTGAGCATGCTCAGACAGCCTTACAGACTGAGCATGCTCAGACAGCCTTACACACTGAGCATGCTCAGACAGCCTTAGCCAGACTGAGCATGCTCAGACAGCCTTACACACTGAGCATGCTCAGACAGCCTTACACACTGAGCATGCTCAGACAGCCTTACACACTGAGCATGCTCAGACAGCCTTACACACTGAGCATGCTCAGTTAGCCTTACAGACTGAGCATGCTCAGACAGCCTTACACACTGAGCATGCTCAGACAGCCTTACACACTGAGCATGCTCAGACAGCCTTACACACTGAGCATGCTCAGACAGCCTTACACACTGAGCATGCTCAGACAGCCTTACACACTGAGCATGCTCAGACAGCCTTACACACTGAGCATGCTCAGACAGCCTTACACACTGAGCATGCTCAGCATGCTCAGACAGCCTTACACACTGTGAGCATGCTCAGACAGCCTTACACACTGAGCATGCTCAGACAGCCTTACACACTGAGCATGCTCACAGCCTTACAGACTGAGCATGCTCAGACAGCCTTACACACTGAGCATGCTCAGACAGCCTTACACACTGAGCATGCTCAGACAGCCTTACACACTGAGCATGCTCAGACAGCCTTACACACTGAGCATGCTCAGACAACAGCCTTTACAACACTGAGCATGCTCAGACAGCCTTACACACAACTGAGCATGCTCAGACAGCCTTACAGACTGAGCATGCTCAGACAGCCTTACACACTGAGCATGCTCAGACAGCCTTACACACTGAGCATGCTCAGACAGCCTTACACACTGAGCATGCTCAGACAGCCTTACACACTGAGCATGCTCAGACAGCCTTACACACTGAGCATGCTCAGACAGCCTTACACACTGAGCATGCTCAGTTCATGCTCAGACAGCCTTACACACTGAGCATGCTCAGACAGCCTTACACACTGAGCATGCTCAGACAGCCTTACACACTGAGCATGCTCAGCATGCTCAGACAGCCTTACACACTGAGCATGCTCAGACAGCCTTACAACACTGAGCATGCTCAGACAGCCTTACAGACTGAGCATGCTCAGAGAGCCTTACAGACTGAGCATGCTCAGACAGCCTTACACACTGAGCATGCTCAGACAGCCTTACACACTGAGCATGCTCAGACAGCCTTACTGCAGAGCCTTACACACTGAGCATGCTCACAGCCTTACAGACTGAGCATGCTCAGCCTTACACTGAGCATGCTCAGACAGCCTTACACACTGAGCATGCTCAGACAGCCTTACACACTGAGCATGCTCAGACAGCCTTACACACTGAGCATGCTCAGACAGCCTTACAGACACTGCATGCTCAGCTCAGAGCCTTACAGACTGAGCATGCTCAGACAGCCTTACAGACTGAGCATGCTCAGACAGCCTTACACACTGAGCATGCTCAGACAGCCTTACACACTGAGCATGCTCAGACAGCCTTACAGACTGAGCATGCTCAGACAGCCTTACACACTGAGCATGCTCAGACAGCCTTACACTGAGCATGCTCAGACAGCCTTACACACTGAGCATGCTCAGACAGCCTTACACACTGAGCATGCTCAGACAGCCTTACAGACTGAGCATGCTCAGACAGCCTTACACACTGAGCATGCTCAGACAGCCTTACACACTGAGCATGCTCAGACAGCCTTACACTGAGCATGCTCAGACAGCCTTACAGACTGAGCATGCTCAGACAGCCTTACAGACTGAGCATGCTCAGACAGCCTTACACACTGAGCATGCTCAGTTAGCCTTACAGACTGATGAGCATGCTCAGACAGCCTTACACACTGAGCATGCTCAGACAGCCTTACACACACTGAGCATGCTCAGTTAGACAGCCTTACACACTGACAGCTCAGACATGCTCAGACAGCCTTACACACTGAGCATGCTCAGACAGCCTTACACACTGAGCATGCTCAGACAGCCTTACACACTGAGCATGCTCAGACAGCCTTACACACTGAGCATGCTCAGACAGCCTTACAGACTGAGCATGCTCAGACAGCCTTACACACTGAGCATGCTCAGACAGCCTTACACACTGAGCATGCTCAGACAGCCTTACAGACTGAGCATGCTCAGACAGCCTTACACACAGACTGAGCATGCCTCAGACAGCCTTACAGACTGAGCATGCTCAGACAGCCTTACACACTGAGCATGCTCAGACAGCCTTACAACACTGAGCATGCTCAGACAGCCTTACACACTGAGCATGCTCAGACAGCCTTACAGACTGAGCATGCTCAGACAGCCTTACACACTGAGCATGCTCAGACAGCCTTACACATGAGCATGCTCAGCAGAGCACACTGAGCATGCTCAGCAGCCTTACACACTGAGCATGCTCAGACAGCTGCCTTACACACTGAGCATTCAGCATGCTCAGACAGCCTTACACACTGAGCATGCTCAGACAGCCTTACACACTGAGCATGCTCAGACAGCCTTACACACTGAGCATGCTCAGACAGCCTTACACACTGAGCATGCTCAGCAGCCTCAGACAGCCTTACAGACTGAGCATGCTCAGACAGCCTTACACACTGAGCATGCTCAGACAGACTGAGCATGCTCAGACAGCCTTACACTGAGCATGCTCACAGCCTTACAGACACTGAGCTCAACATTCAGACAGACAGCCTTACACACTGAGCATGCTCAGACTGAGCATGCTCAGACAGCCTTACACTGAGCATGCTCACAGCCTTACAGCTCAGCATTACAGACTGAGCATGCTCAGACAGCCTTTACACACTGAGCATGCTCAGACAGCCTTACACACTGAGCATGCTCAGACAGCCTTACACACTGAGCATGCTCAGACAGCCTTACAGACTGAGCATGCTCAGACAGCCTTACACACTGAGCATGCTCAGACAGCCTTACACACTGAGCATGCTCAGACAGCCTTACACACTGAGCATGCTCTCAGCCTTACAGACTGAGCATGCTCACAGCCTTACACACTGAGCATGCTCAGACAGCCTTACACACTGACATGAGCATGCTCAGACAGCCTTACACACTGAGCATGCTCAGACAGCCTTACAGACTGAGCATGCTCAGTTAGCCTTACAGACTGAGCATGCTCAGACAGCCTTACAGACTGAGCATGCTCAGACAGCCTTACAGACTGAGCATGCTCAGACAGCCTTACAGACTGAGCATGCTCAGCTACAGAATGCACAGACTGAGCATGCTCAGCCTTACACACTGAGCATGCTCAGACAGCACAAGAGCCTTAGCATGACTGAGCATGCTCAGACAGCCTTACACACTGAGCATGCTCAGTTCATGCTCAGACAGCCTTACACACTGAGCATGCTCAGACAGCCTTACACACTGAGCATGCTCAGTTAGCCTTACAGACTGAGCATGCTCAGACAGCCTTACACACTGAGCATGCTCAGACAGCCTTACACACTGAGCATGCTCAGACAGCCTTACACACTGAGCATGCTCAGTTCATGCTCAGACAGCCTTACACACTGAGCATGCTCAGACAGCCTTACACACTGAGCATGCTCAGACAGCCTTACACACTGAGCATGCTCAGACAGCCTTACAGACTGAGCATGCTCAGACAGCCTTACAGACTGAGCATGCTCAGACAGCCTTACACACTGAGCATGCTCAGACAGCCTTACACACTGAGCATGCTCAGACAGCCTTACACACTGAGCATGCTCAGACAGCCTTACACACTGAGCATGCTCAGACAGCCTTACAGACTGAGCATGCTCAGACAGCCTTACACTGAGCATGCTCAGACAGCCTTACACACTGAGCATGCTCAGTTAGCCTTACACACTGAGCATGCTCAGACAGCCTTACACACTGAGCATGCTCAGACAGCCTTACAGACTGAGCATGCTCAGACAGCCTTACACACTGAGCATGCTCAGACAGCCTTACACTGAGCATGCTCAGACAGCCTTACACACTGAGCATGCTCAGACAGCCTTACAGACTGAGCATGCTCAGACAGCCTTACACACTGAGCATGCTCAGACAGCCTTACACACTGAGCATGCTCAGACAGCCTTACACACTGAGCATGCTCAGACAGCCTTACAGACTGAGCATGCTCAGACAGCCTTAAACACTGAGCATGCTCAGACAGCCTCATACACTGAGCATGCTCAGACAGCCTTACACACTGAGCATGCTCAGACAGCCTTACAGACTGAGCATGCTCAGACAGCCTTACACACAACTGAGCATGCTCAGACAGCCTTACAACACTGAGCATGCTCAGACAGCCTTACAGCATGCTACAGCCTTACACATGAGCATGCTCAGACAGCCTTACACACTGAGCATGCTCAGACATGCTCAGACAGCCTTACACACTGAGCATGCTCAGACAGCCTTACAGACTGAGCATGCTCAGACAGCCTTACACACTGAGCATGCTCAGACAGCCTTACACACTGAGCATGCTCAGACAGCCTTACAGACTGAGCATGCTCAGACAGCCTTACACACTGAGCATGCTCAGACACAGCCTTACACACTGAGCATGCTCAGACAGCCTTACACTGAGCATGCTCACAGCCTTACACTGAGCATGCTCAGTCAGCCTTTCAGACTGAGCATGCTCAGACAGCCTTACACACTAAGCATAGGCAGACAGCCTTACACATGAGCATGCTCAGACAGCCTTACACTGAGCATGCTCAGACAGCCTTACACACTGAGCATGCTCAGACAGCCTTACAGACTGAGCATGCTCAGACATAGCCTTTACACACACTGAGCATGCTCAGACAGCCTTACACACTGAGCATGCTCAGACAGCCTTACAGACTGAGCATGCTCAGACAGCCTTACAGACTGAGCATGCTCAGACAGCCTTACATACTGAGCATGCTCAGTCAGCCTTACAGACTGAGCATGCTCAGTCAGCCTTACAGACTGAGCATGCTCAGACAGCCTTACACACTGAGCATGCTCAGTCAGCCTTACAGACTGAGCATGCTCAGTCAGCCTTACAGACTGAGCATGCTCAGACAGCCTTACAGACTGAGCATGCTCAGACAGCCTTACAGACTGAGCATGCTCAGTCAGCCTTACACACTGAGCATGCTCAGACAACTAAGCAGGCTCAGACTGAGCATGCACAGACAGCATCCTCAGTCAGCCTTACAGACTGAGCATGCTCACAGAGCCTTACAGACTGAGCATGCTCACACAGCCTTACAGACTGAGCATGCTTAGAGAGCCTTACAGACTGAGCATGCTCACACAGCCTTACACACTGAGCATGCTCAGACAGCCTTACACACTGAGCATGCTCAGTTCATGCTCAGACAGCCTTACACACTGAGCATGCTCAGACAGCCTTACACACTGAGCATGCTCAGACAGCCTTACAGACTGAGCATGCTCAGACAGCCTTTACAGACTGAGCATGCTCAGACAGCCTTACACACTGAGCATGCTCAGACAGCCTTACAGACTGAGCATGCTCAGACAGCCTTACAGACTGAGCATGCTCAGACAGCCTTACAGACTGAGCATGCTCACAGCCTTACAGACTGAGCATGCTCAGTCAGCCTTACAGACTGAGCATGCTCAGCAGCCCTGAGCATGCTCAGAGCTTCGCAAGCCTTACACACTGAGCATGACTAAGACTGAGCATGCTCAGACAGCATCCTCAGTCAGCCTTACAGACTGAGCATGCTCACACAGCCTTACAGACTGAGCATGCTTAGAGAGCCTTACAGACTGAGCATGCTCACACAGCCTTACACACTGAGCATGCTCAGTCAGCCTTACAGCCTGAGCATCCTCAGTCAGCCTTACAGACTGAGCATGCTCACACAGCCTTACAGACTGAGCATGCTCAGAGAGCCTTACAGACTGAGCATGCTCACACAGCCTTACAGACTGAGCATGCTCAGAGAGCCTTACAGACTGAGCATGCTCACACAGCCTTACAGACTGAGCATGCTCAGTCAGCCTTACAGACTGAGCATGCTCAGACAGCATCCTCAGTCAGCCTTACAGACTGAGCGTGCTCAGTCAGCCTTACAGACTGAGCGTTCTCGGACAGCCTTACAGACTGAGCGCGTTCGGACAGCCTTACAGACTGACCATTCTCAGTCAGCCTTACAGACTGAGCATGCTCAGACAGCCTTGCACACAGAGCATGCTCAGACAGCCTTACACACTGAGCATGCTCAGACAGCCTTACAGACTGAGCATGCTCAGACAGCCTTACAGACTGTCTCATGCTGTAACTGAGCATAATCAGTTTGAGCATGCTCAGTTTGAGCATGCTCAGTTAGCCTTACAGACTGATCATGCTCAGTTTTTAAGAGAGCGGTGTTGTATTTTTAATTATTAATATACTTCTCAAGCAAGTAGACTTGTTCTGGGTTGGAAATTGTGTATTTACCCTACCTTTTAATGTGAAAAAAATGACTTTTTGTCACATTGAATATCTGCTCAATATCTTCTAACTTCCCATCTTGTGAGTACACAAAAAAAACAAACAAACAAAAAAAAAAACAAAAAAAAAAAACAACCGTTTCCATAAATTGGAAACAGTCGGTCAGCTTGTCTCTAAAATCATTACAAGCATTTCTCCAGCCAATCAGTGACGGGGGGAGGGTTTGTGCTCCTGCATACAAAGGATTCAACTACAGCATACCGTCATCTAGAAATCTCTTACCCTACCTTTAATAGAACAGCAGCCAAGTCTGGATAATGTTCTTTCATTGTTTCAGCTCACTTTCAGTTAATTTCACCCCAGAATTAATTTAAGGGTTCTTAGGTTTTAAAATAAATCTTCGTGACATATTGTTTGATTTAAATCCAAATAAAAAGCTTTAGGAATTTACACCCCTGGAGCTTCTTTGAAACTCCCGTCCAGCACTGTTGCCCCCGTCCTGTATTGTTAGCAGCAGAACGAAGCTTGATATTTGACTTTGCTCCCTCCATGACCTGCCCACAGTTTATTTTCTGCCTGGCCTGAATGGCAGCTACTTTGCCTTCTGTCACATACTTGTCAGTGTGCAAAGACCCGCCATGTCAATATCTGTTAGTCTCAAGCAGATACAGATCTAAAGGGCAGCTTGGTGAGCTGGGTGGGGGATTAATCAATTTGATCTGATCTTAATTTATACAGAGTAAATAATTAACTTCTGCCCATGTATAAAACATTAACTGAAATGTTGGGGGCTCAGGTGGGCCAGGAGGAGGATTTTCTGTGATTTAGGTCAACAAGAGGTCCCTGAGGAAGCTGCAGAGGACAACATGAGCAACATATCATGTTTACAGTCTCTTCCTATGTCACATGTTCGTAGATAGATAACACTCAGAGAAACTGGAGCAGCCAAAACGTTTAACTGTGATGTAAATTATTGATATGGATAGTTTTAGATGCTCTTTCTGCTTTATGAAAATAAAGTAAAATGATCTGCCATCAGTAAGTAAGTTTTATTTATATAGCATATGTAAACACTGCCTTTGCTGAGCAAAGTGCTGCACAGAAATAAAATAGAACTATAAAAGAGGACTGGTTCAAAAAATTACAAATAAAGTTAAAAATAACACTTGAAACTGCAGAGGACAAGCACAAGCTAATGAACAGATAAGTTGAATAATAGTGGTGTGAGGTGGCCAGGAAGTAAGGGTGGGTCTGAAGATCAGACCTAACGGCAGAGATGGAGCGAGCATTTTTGATGTGAAGTGGTTACTGGTTCCACAGATGTGAAGCAGCAACTCTGATGCCTTGAAACTTAAGGTGAGACTTTGGGACATGAAGAAGACTCTGATCAGCAGATCTTCAAGACCTAGAAGATGAATAAAGTAGGTTTAGGTCTGTGATGGGACCTAGAGAGGGGCCTGTCTATTAAGAGTCTTAAAAACAATGAGAAAAATCTTAAACTGAATTGTAAAATGGACAGGGAGACAATGCAGAGAGCCTAAGACTGCAATGCATATCCCCGTCTTTTCTGGTTTCCTGGTGCCATTCGAACATTCTTGCTATACATGTGTTAATGGTGAGTTTGGGAAACCTCGGTAGATGTTATGAATGCATAGATGACATTTTCCAGGTAATATTGTACTTCTTGAAGAAGCTTAGGTCTTTTGATGATCGCAGCAAGATCTTGCATATCTTCTTACCTTTGTTGTAGAGAGTCCGATTCCCTTTGGAGCCATCTGTTGGAGAAATAGCAACAGAACCAGAGACTCTTTGCATACCTTATTGGGTTTATGGAGCAGGGTGTTGTCTCTCGTGTCAAAGCACATCCACCAGAGCTTCCTTCCAGCACCGGTGAGTTCTATCAGCCTGAGTCTCAGCATTGTCTCATTGACATTGGTGTCAGCCTATCAAGTCTATTTAATGATCCATTAAATAGACTTAAGACTGATGTGTTCCATTTAAAATGTAATTAGCATACTTGAAACACGTGTTTTAAAGGTTTCTGTATATTGTGGAAATAACAGTCGATATCACGCATTAACTTTATAAAGTCTAAGGGTGGCAAGCGATATGTATATACACTCCTCATTTACACAAGCTTTACACCTGGTCAGAGGTAGGAGTAGATTTTGGTCATACCCAAGAAATGTTCAGAACTACTAACGTTCCCCAGAAAGTCAAAACGGGGTGTAAATCTTGCATAGAAACATGTTTCATGAGTGAAGGCCCACTGAGCAGGCTGAACATCATCTTCTGTCTACAGCATACCTGTTCAGCACCACTCCCAACCCAGTTGAAGTATTAAACCCAAAGTAGGGACTTGTCTCGGCCCTGTAGAAGTGCCCGAAGATTCTTATTGTGGGGCCTTTACTGGTAATGGTGACAAAACTACCCCGAACACCCATTTATCAAAAACTTTCCTTGTTCTTTACCCTTGGGAACCACTGCCCTGCATGCTGTCACTGCTGGCATATTTGCAATGCAAAGCTGAAAATGTGTGTTGGAGCAGAGACGCGTCTAAAACATGCTGGTGAGAATATCCTGAGGACCAGGGTAGGACACACCGCTGTGACTGAAGCTTCCTCAGATCTGCTGCAATTAGGAACATAAGGACATTCCCTTCCACAGTAACAGCATCATAAAACGATGATCTGCCGTAATAGATCATATTTTGCAATAGGAGAGTTGAGAGATTTGTTCAGTAACATGAGATTCACAGCAATATCCAATGGAGGGGATTATATGCTGAAGGAAAAAAGAAACGCACCATTTTCGTTTTCTCAATTTTTCCAAAAATATTATAGACAGTGAAAAATTACAGACTACAATGAGTTTAGTACAATTTTGAGTCAAAATGAAATCACTGTTTTCCTGGTTCCGGTTGATTGATTTTGATCAGCAATAACAATTGTAGTTTTGTATAATCACCTATGTCTGGGTCATGAGTAAAACTCAGAGATGAATTAGACCTGTCCTCAATTGTGCACAACCATTCCCTATGAAAAGACACCAAAATGGATAAAAAGCACATTTGTTCACGATGCCACGACTACAGCAACCAGAGAGAGATCGTGCCATTGGCATGCTTCAAGCTGGAAGGAGCACACGGGCTGTAGCCAGGGTGTTTGGAGTCCATCACTCTACTGTTGTACGCCTTGCTGAGCATTTCCAGACCACTGGATCCTCCAATGACCGTCCAAGATCTGGTCGACCACGTGTCACAACGGCCGCACAGGACCGAGCGAATCGGCTGTCACATCTCCGTGACAGGTTTCGACCAGCAACAAGAACTGCTGCTGAAACCATTGGGACCCATCAATTATCAGTGTCCTTGAGGCGAATGGTGGTCATGTTAATTACTGACAATCGAATCAAATAACTGTGTTTTTGTTTACTGTGATACTTTATTGTTTGGTCATGTTATTGCTATTGAAACTGTCACAAGCATTGATTAATTGGGTCTGAATATCAGGGACAGGTATATGGTTGATGTGCACATGTAATATTTCCATTAGAAATAAGTAACCAAAAGAAAATGTGGTAAAAAAGCAGTGGTGCGTTTCTTTTTTCCTTGAGTGTATAATCCTCCAACAGTTATACCACTTCAAATCAGAAAAATTCAGGACAGTATGGAAAATGCGGGAATTTTTTTTTTCCCTCTCAACTTTAATTTTATTTGTTGATAAACATGTACGACAAAAAATTTCAAGAGGATTGTGGGTTAGGGATTAATTTACACATTATACACATCTCCCAGACACAGATGGCTTCGTCTTCCTGAGCAGAGAAGACGAAGCCTTCTCTTGGTTTGGTCTGTTTGTCTTCTGTTCCTTATGTTCTTTACTTCCTGCTTTACTGTGACGGTGTGCCTTTCCCTTGTTCGGTTCTGTTTTACTTCCTTTCGTTCATCTCTTGTTTGCAGCCGTGTCTCGTTTGTTCTTTGGGTTATTTAAGTCTTGTATTTTCCTCTCTTCCTTGCCGGTTCATGCTGTAGTTTCTTCATGATGTTTGTTCTTCCTGTTCGTCTTTGCTCCTGTTTGTTCCCTGTGGTTGCTGCCCTGCTGTGTCTGAACATTGTGGCCAATCCGAGTCAAGTTTTGTTTGTACTTCTGGATTTATTGAAGGACTTTTTCTTGGACACTCCTGCCTCCTGTTCTCCTGCTTTTCATGTCCTCTACCTAAACCCTGACATGCCTGTTACTGTTTGATCAAATAAATATGGGCTTCTGAACGCTCTGAAAGATGAACCAGACTTGTGAAGGTCCACTATTCTTTTCCTGAGGTCTCGGTTGATTTCTTTTGATTTTCCCATGTTGCCAAGAAATGAGGCCCTTTTTGAAGATTTACCTTAAAGTTTGACCACAGCATTATTGTGACTTTTTAATAATTGAATAATTTCAGAATTTTTAACAACCTAAAACATGTTTCCATGTCTAGCATCTGTCTTTTTTTTTAAATCTAAACTGCACATGAATTTGTTGTTGAAAACAGTTTAATTGTGTGACGGCGACATTAATCCAGAAAACTATATATCTTGGAGAAACATATACTGCCCTCAAGACAGCATCATTTTCAGGGGATGACCATGTATTTTTCCAACAAAAGAATATAAAACCATATTCTGCACACATAACTGAGGTATGGCTGAGAAAGAAGAGAGTTCAGGTACAGAACATTTGGAGAATATTTAATCTAAGAATTAATAACACTTCTATACTGCTGCAAACTTTAAGATGTGCTTTCTTGAGGTGTGGGACAAAATAAGATCTTTTTAATTAGACATTTAAAGTGTTTATCCATCCATTCTTGTCCGTTTGTTTTCTATACCTGCTTCGGCCATTTTCCGGGTCTTGGGCGTCTGCTGGATCCTTTTCCAGCTGTCACTGGGTGACAGACGGGGCACATCATGGAAAGTCGGCCAGCCCACTGCAGAGTCCTTTAAAGTGTCGTGGGAAGGAACAGGAAAATTACAGAGTGGTCAAATCTTTAAAGTCCCAGGCCTAATATGAGGCAACTTCAAGGAGCTAGATCTGGCAGGCAAGGTAAGCTGCACTTGATACATACTGGAACTGAATATTTAGCTCCACCAAGGAGGTTATGTTTTTGCCAGAGTTTATCTGTCTATCTATCTGTCTGTCTGTCTGTCTGTCTGTGTACAAGATAACCTTAAAAAAGTTATGGATAGCTTTTGATGAAATTTTCAGGAGTTGTCAGAAATGTGAAAAGGAAGAACTGATTTCATTTTGGGTGTGATCCAGAAGAAATCTTGGATGCTGGATCACTTTCAAATTTACAATAACATTGCGGTCAATGAGGCCAAAAATGTTGTTTCTCAATATCTCTGTTAATTATTGCCCAAAATTCATGAAATTTGACTCAGGGATTCACAATGGGAACCTCAAGGGTTCCTCAAATTTCAAAGGCTGATCCAGATCTGATCCAGAATGCGGATTTTATCACAATCTGTAAATCGCTATATGGGGGGGAACTGTTGCGCTTGGCGGGGGTCTGCGCTCTCCGAGTACTTTTCTAGTTTGAATTATGTTATGCTCGGCCAGCACGGTGTCTTGGTGGTCAGCACTGTTGCCTCACAGCAAGAATGTTCCCGGTTCAAACCTCATCAGGGGCCTTTCTGTGTGGAATTTGCATGTTCTCCTCGTGCTTGCGTGGGTTTCCTCCGGGTACTCCGGCTTCCTCCCACAGTCCAAAGACATGCATGTCAGGTTAATTGGTGGTTCTAAATTGCCCGTAGGAGTGATTGTGAGTGTGCATGGTTGTTTGTCTACATGTGGCCCTGTGATGGACTGGTGACCTGTCCAGGTGGACCCCTGCCTTTCGCCCAAAGAGAGCTGGGATAGACTCCAGCAGATCCCTGTGACCCTGCAGAGGATTAAGCGGGTATAGATAATGGATTATGCTCATTACCTCCTGCATCTATATTTATGCCTTAAAAGTGGGAATTCATTAGATCATGAGCCCAGAAGCCAGAACCAGTATTTTATGATTAAGAAAACCTTTTGAAGTCTTCCATCCCAAGAGAGTCGTCTTACTAAAATGCGGCGGCCCCTAGCTACTTCAGGCAGACAGAGAAAGCTGCCTTTTCTGCTCGTTCTCACCCTGCTTCATGGTTTCCTCCAGGTTCTCCATTTTGCTTGTAGTCCTGTTTCAGGAGCAAGAAGTACTGGAGTCTCACGAGCGTTCTGATGTCTTTCATCTGCCAAATTCGCTGCCGCTCTTCAAATCCCACCTCCTCCCCAGCTCCACCTGTAGGCTCCTCATCCACTGAGGGGGATTAAGTTGTATTCATTACTCCCATTATCTCTGTGTATGCATTAAAAGTGGGGATTTATTAGAGAGCATAGACAACGAAACTCAAGTGTTTTATTATTAAGAAAGTCTTTGGAGCCTATACCTATGTATATTTGCAAATTTCATATCATGCTTGATTTTATTTTTTTCCCCCTATTTTGTGCATAAAATTCCTAAAAATGTGATTTTATTCAATTCACAGCTTAGCTTCTGAATTATGACATTCTTAAACATCCATAATTTACTTACTATAAAAATCCAGTGACATGTTTCTTTGATGCGACATCAACCATAAACTCCAAAGTTGATTAAAATTCAAAAGACAGTTTCTAAAGAGAAAATGTTTGAAACGAGGTGCTGCAGATTTTTTTTAACAGTATAATTGTATGTTGACGTGGCTTTTGATTAAGCTCAGTTATTGGTGTTGCATATTTACACGATGAAAGGGTAGGAAAATCACAATTTGACAGCAAGGAGAGGCATGGATGGAGGGAATAATAAAAAAAAAAAATGAACATGTGTAACGGGAGGACCATTGGGGTTGTTGGGTACATTTGATTCGTCGGCCTTGGTCTTCAGATATAAAATATGATGTTGTGAGCTCCTTGAAATGGCCAGCACGCCGCGTGGAATTAGATTTATCAGGTATATCAACACAGAGCTTGAAAAGACTGGGCCCATATGCTGACTTGTTTGATACTAGATGCATGTGCACTCAAAAATAAGAAATTTTCACACAGTAGGCATGATGCATTATTTATACCGCATTGAACTGTGTTTCAACTGATGGGCAAACAGATTGTAGTCCTGTATCCTTCGCAGAAGGGGGAAAAAAAAAAGTTTTTTTTTCCTATCAGTTTGAAGCCAACATCACAGCTTTTTTGCAATTCCGCTGTCTTTATAGTGTCTCCATAAAAATGTTTATTGCAGTCCCTAAGCACAGTGCAAAATGTTGTTGTAGAGGCAGATAAAGGTATTCATGACTCACTTATTCCAGATTGCCTTTGCTCCCAACACAGTATTCGCTGTGGTCAAGAGGGCATCTGCGAAAACGGCTCTCACATCATCAAATTCACAGCTATTGTACCGATTCAAGGAGACGTAGGATATCACTTTCAGCGGGACTGCTGATCGGTGACCATCTGAACTTTTTTATTGTCACAGCAAGAAAACTGTTAAAGTGCTTGAAAATTGAAAGTGCCTGACATCAGAAAGCATTTTTACTGAGCCATTCAGCAACCCTATTTTCTTGATTTTAGGGTACTACTGGGCGCATACCAGAGAGCGTGTAGCATGTCTATGTAAAGACAGTATGGCTTGGGAGGCAGATTGGAACCAGTTTGGGGAGGGGGAATCAACACATTTTGAATTGAATCCATCATGCTCTCTACATTTTGTCGAGCTCTGTGATCTCTGTTTTTAAGAAATTCATGTGTCGCTTTAGTGAGGCCCAGGCACTGTGCTGGCTTGTTCCCACTTGCCAGCCTTATGGAAGGCCAACCGGATGGCAGCACTAGATAAGCCCTTGATTTGTGCTCCCCAGGCAACAGGCCTTGGCCGGTGTTACAAGCATTAACTTGTAGTTTTAAGTTTTAACCATGCTTGGAAGAGATACTGAAGACAAGCCAGGCTGAAAAGATGCATCAGAAGTGTGAATAAATGAGGAAGGAAGATGTTGGCTGGAACAGGACAGCTGTACAACAGTGTCTCCAGTTTGCCGAAGGCTCGTCAGCCCCTCAAAGTCGTAGACCCAGATGCTTCTATCTCTGCAAAATAACTTGCTATATACACTCATCATCCACTTTATTAGGCACAGCTTGCTAGTAGTGTGTTGTAACACCTTTTGCCTTCAGAACTGTCTTAATTCTTAATGGCATAGATTCAACAAGGTCTTGGAAACATTCCTCAGAGATTTTGCTCAATATTGATGTGATAGCATCACACAGTTGCTGCTGATTTCTCAGCTGCACATCCATGTATGACTCGCCACCACATCCCAAAGGTGATCTACCGGACTGAGATCTGGTGATTGTGGAGGCCATTAGAGTACAGCGAACTCACTGTCATGTTCAAGAAACCAACTTGAGATGATCTGAGCTTTGTAACATGGTGCATCAGCCTGCTGGAAGTATCAATCAGAAGATGGGTTTACTGTGTTTATAAAGGGATAGACATGGTCAGCAGCTTTTCTCAGGTGGGCTGTGGTGTTTAAATGATGCTCAATTGGTACTAAAGAGCCCAAAGTGTGCCAAGAAAATATCCTCCATGCCATTACACCACCAGCAGCAGCCTGAACTGGTGATACAAGGCAGGATGGATCCATGCTTTCATGTTTGTTGTGCACCAAATTCTGACTCAACTTTATAAATGACTTCCAAACCAACCGGTCACAGAGGGTTCCTAGTCAATAAATGGTAAATGGACTGCACTTATATACCGCTTTATCCACACCAAGGTGCCCTCAAATATTTTTCAGACATCCTCTACATCTCCACCTGCTCCCCACAGTACTGTGTGCCATCGCCTCTGCTTTTTATCCTCTACAGCAGTGAGTTCTCAACCTCTTTGGGGTCCTGGACCCCCTGCATATCTTTTGATCAACTCTGGAGGACCCCCCTGGGATCTGGGGGTTGTGGGGTGGGAATTTGACAGAAACAGCAGAAACTGCCTTTTAAATTGCATTATGACATTTATCACTCTTTGAGGCAAATATGAGCTTTCAAGTTGTAATTTCCAGAACCAAAAAAAAACGTATCAATTATAAAAACGGAGGCTGCTGAGGGTCCAAATCAGTTGCAGTAAATCCCAACATGATATATTCTACTTTATAAAATCTCTTTTTGCTCTCTGTTTTTATGATGCTGGGTCTGCTACGTCCGGAACAAGCAGTCTTTTTTTTTTTTTTTTTTTTGATACGAGCCATCTCTCCATGTTGTCAAGTTGAAACGTCATCATCTACTTCTTTTGCCCCTCTTCTTCCTCGTGTTACTGTGTTTATCATCTTTTTTTTAAATCGCAATTTCAAGCACTAACTTAGAGTTTGCAAGATAATGAGTTTCCCCCCAACAGCTTCTTTCATTTTTCTAAAGAAGTGCTTAGGGGCCCATAATTTAAAAAGGATGTAGATCGTGTTAAGTCTGTAATAACACTGTCACGCAGTAACTTCAACAATGCAAATAGGTGCAAGATTTATTGTGAAAATACAATGAATCATAATTGTGAAAGAGAAAAAGAAGGTCCTGTTACTCTGTAGTTTAGGTAGATAAAGGTATTGGATACATTTGAGTAATATAATTTACTTCTATAAATGTGAGAGGATCTTTTTAAAAAATATATTTCATTATCACGGACCCCTTGCAAAAACACCGCGGACCACCAGGGGTCCACGGTCCCTCGGTTGAGGAATCACTGCTCTACAGCAGAACTTGTCAACTCCAGTCCTCGAGGGCCTTGTCCTGGATGTTTAAGATGTTTCCCTGCCTCAACACACCTGATTCAAATAAATGGATCACCATCAGATTGTCATCAAGGTCTGAATCTGAATACATAAAATTGGTATCTGGGAAAAAAAAAAAAAAAGAGCTCAAACCTACTTTCAGTTTCAAACTTTATTTTTTCAGCTACAGAACTAATGACCCTGGTTTAGCTCCATCCCATCCTCATTCACCTGGTAGTTTTATTCCATTGCCCTGTGAAATCAGACACGTTTAAACATCACAAAATGTCTGCTTTTATATCCTTGGACAAGCTGTTTTGAGCTTTGTCTGCGTTGTGTGAACAACACACTATCCGGACTCTTCTAAGGATCCTACGAGACTCTTCACACATTTTGTATTCTGCATTCGAGCGGCTGCCATCTGCTCACAGACTGCTGTCCAGGTTGCAGAACGTGAAGGAGGAGAGCCACTGCAGTGGGACCCTGTGGTCTTCTGCTGCTGTAGCCCATCAGCTTCAAGGGTTTCACGTGTTGTGTGTTCAGAAATGGTGATACCTCGGCTGTACCGAGTGGTTCCAGACGATCGAAAGGCAACAGTGACTCCAATAGTCTTCCCATTCTCCTCCGACTTCAACGAGGCATTTTTGTCCACACAACTGCCACTCACCAGATATTTTCTCTTTTTCTGACCGTTCTGTTATGTGTGTTAACAAGCAGTTGAACAGGTGTACCTACTAAAGTGTCCAGCAAATGTATTTTCCTCCAGCAGAGAGGGAAATGTGTTTGAAATTGCCAGAGAAATTTCCATGAATGCTGTGGGGTGTTTTTAGCTTAGCAACAACTAACTGAAGCTGTGCTGTGTTGACTGATAACACAATTATCAGTAGACAACATGTACAAGAACTCACAGTCAGCAGTTCAATATTCAGAGTGCAGAGATGCTCATCTGCAGTGAAATGTCCTGAATCACACCATCTCTCAACAGGCACTGCAGTCCCACCACCTTTATTCTTACCTCTCTGTCTGCAGCCTCTTTTATTCATACTCTGCAATCCATGTAGAGGAGTTCTAGTCTTGACTATGTTTCTGCAGCCATGTCTCAGTGAAATACATAATACTGGGTTCTCTGACATTCCCCTCCTCAGGGCCACAGAGCCTGTAGCCCCCCAATTTTTCTCCGTTTGGAGCCTTATTACAGGCTTTACCCACTTTCATTCCAAACACATCACTCACAAGAGAAACCTTTTTTTTTTTTCAACCCAAAAAGGTCCAGTGAGCACTGAGTCCCTGAGAGATAGCAATACAGAAAGAGGTGGGCCCTTTTCTTTAAAACCACAGCAACCAGTATGGTTAAGCAGTTGATTACGGCTCCCATCAGACGGTGATTGTCCGCTCATTGAACCATAATGGAAGAGCACACCTTTAGCTTTGTTGCTTACGTGTGAAATGAAGTGGTTAAAGACCTCAGTTGTGGAGATGGAGGATAATCTCTTCAGCTCTCACAGAAACACCAGATGAGAGCCATTTAAACTTCTTTATACACAGTTCTTTGGTTTCATAGATTGAGAAGAAAATGGTTTAATTACATTTTTTTTTCTTCAAGTGGATTACAAATCTCCTAAATCTCAAAAAACCCTTAACACATCAGCGTGCAACACCTCAACTTTCTAAATAAGATCCATCTTCCTCTTTCTTGTTTTTAAACAGATGCTGCTGTCATCCAGCTCTCTAATTAGCTGTCAGGTTTTTATAACCAGAGAATTCATCCTTTCCTCAACAGAAAGGATACAGCAGGCTTGAAATGAAATGTCATCAGAAAGATACGAGTTCAAGGAGGTTGCCTCAATGAAACAATTAAACTCTACGAGTGAATGCTTATTTTGTCTGCCGGGCAAGATACAAATGCAGTTCATGGTCTCTGAAGTGGCAGTCATGCAACGCTAAGCTTGCTTAGAATTTTTCTGCAGCAGAACGCTGTCACATTCTGTCAGAGTGATGCAACATCAACACGGAAAGGTATGGAGTCTACATGCTGGTGCACATGCTTAGTCATCTCTGAATGCACCGAAACAGAGTGCAATGACAACTTTGGAGGGATGTGCTGTTATGCATTTTAAATGAAAATGTCTGTTTTATGCTCAAAAGTCTGATGTGCAATAGTCACAATGATCTGTCCTGTTGAGCTGGTTAAATTAAACTCCCTCTAAACCAGCCATTCCCAAACTTCAGAATACCATGGACCAGCAAACCTATAAATACAAATGTGATCAAGAAGCTACGTTCTGATATCAGTGTAAGGGGTCAACAAATACAGCGACACTTGTTATATTAAGTTAAGATGATGGTAGAATAACAACTAAACTGGTTTGTTTTATTACGTCTAAATATTTTCAAAATTATGCCATAAATACTTTACAATAATTAAAAACATATTTTTAAAAAAATTGAGGATTTAAAACATATGTTTATATTTAATGGAACTCTGTGGTGGTACGCCCACCAGAGGGCCGCGGCTCACACTTTGGGAATCACTGATCTAAACCAGTGGTTCTCAAACTTTTAATACTGCGTACCATCTGAGAAACTGTTCAGCTCTCTGAGTACCACCATGACCAATTTTAAAATATAGCCATGCCTACTCAATTAGCTTTAAACACACAGAGATATTTATTCCTTATTGTGGTTATTTATTGTTACCTGAATCGTTACTTTACTGAATCAGACATTTACAACTCTGTCCAACAATTCTCACATACTCATACTCTCATACAGAGCAAAACATACTCAAAAGTTGTTACATCTGCAACTGCAACTGAATATGCAACAAATATTTTTTTAAAAGACACAATTTTAAATTATCTCAAGCTACACATTTCATTTGAAACGTTGTATTTATAATGCATTGTATGTTTCCGATTTTTTTTTTTTTAAAGTGAAAATGTGGAAAAAATCTGGAAAGTCATGATGTTCCCCGCGTAGCACCAGTTTGGGCATCTCTGCTCTAAACCATCAACTGCCCATTAGACGACTCCTCAACCAAAATTTAAGATTTTTTCCCTAATTACCACTGTCATATTAAATTTGATTGATCTATCTTCACCAACAGCTTTTAAGTTTACTGTAACTAAAGTTTGACTTACAAAAGCAAATCTTAATCCAAGAGTCAGTTATAGACTTATATCCAATCTCTCCTTTAACCCTAACCCTTGTAGAAAAAAAAAATGTTGCAAATCAGTGTTGAAATCCTTTGCATTAGTAGGCCATCAGCCATACCTTCACCCTGGATAAATAAGTTTTTACTGCACAACCAGCGACTCATTCCCCAGTCTTCCTAGTCGACTGTCTTTTGTTGATACTAGTCTAGATGTCATTGTGCCAACATCACTTGCTTTGATTCTCTGATTAGCTGTATGCTCGTCCAATGGTGGGCAGAGGGAGAGTGTCCTCTATGTCCATTCGTACTGTCTCCTGAAAATCAAAATGATATCCAGAGAAAACGGACTATTTCCGTGAATCAAAGAGGAAAAGATCTAGGATGGCTGGCCAGGCTGTTGCATCGAAATACTTCAAGAGTTTCAGTCACAATTTAAATAACATCAAAGCACAAAAATAAGACTCGTGAAAGGAATCAGATTGCTCCTCATGACCTCAGACAATTGACTTCAGTTGATATGATGGATCAGAATATTCTACAACTGTTACAGAGGCTTCAACGTGACACTGAGATTAAAAGAAACCACATTAGACTGGTTTGAGTCACATTTTTCTGATGGATTCCGGTTTGTTAGTTTACACTTCCAAAAAACTTGGGACTCTGTGTAAAACATATAGAAAACAAGGACAGTGATTTGCAAATCTCATGAACCCATATTTTATTCCCAGTAGAAAAAAAAAAAAAAAATCAGATGCTGAAACAGACATTTTACCCTTTCATGGAAAATATGAGCTCATTTTGACTTCGATGGTCAGGTCCCAAAAAAAGCTCGAACAAGGTGATATTTTACCATTACATGTCATCCCCTCTTCTTTTAACAACTGTCTTTAAACATCTGGGACATCAGGAGACCAGTTTCTGGTGTTTTAGGAGAGAAATGTTGTCCCGTTCTTGTCTGATGCAGGATTCTAGCTGCTCAACAGTCCTGGACTTTAGTTGCTGGATTTTTCCTTTTATGATGTCCTGAATGTTTTCTATTGGTGAAAAGTCCTGACTGCAGTCAGGACAGTTCAGCACCTGGACTCTTCTCCTGTGAAATCATGCTGTGGTGATGGATACAGTACAGTGATCCCTTATTTTTCGCGGTTAATGGGGACTGGAACGCCCCCCCGCGAAAATCAAAATCCGCGAACGGGAAGCCGGAGCCCCCCGAGCCTAAATAATGTGTTTAAAATATGTTTAAAAACCACAAAAAAAAGTAGCGAGGCACTGCAGCAAAACAAGACAAAGGTTCAACTGTGGTCTTTCTGTTACCTTCACAGCCCCTTGTCTCTGAACCGTAGTAAAGAAACCGCTGGTATTGTGCTATTTTTTGCCGTCCCATGACACACACACTCCATTACCCATAAGGCCACACCATTACCCATAAGGCTACCTTCTTAAAGGGGCCAGTCTGGCTCACAGCATTTCTTCGCTGTGAGAGAACGTACACAACATCCTGTGATGTTTCCGCAATTTTTTCTTGATTTTTTTATTATATTATATTTTTCTGAAAAATCCGCGAATAACTAAAACCGCAGAATTTAAAGCGCAAATTGGCGAGGGATCACTGTATGTGGTTTGGCTTTGTCTTGCTGAAATATGCAAGGTCTTCTCTGAAAGAGTCGTTGTCTGGATGGGAGCATATCGAAAACCTCTATGTACTCTTCAGCATTAATGGAGCCTTTCCAGATGTTTAAACTGCCCACCACAGGCTCTAATGCAACCTCATACCATCAGAGATGCAGATGCTTCTGAACTGTCTGCTGATAACAAGCTGGATGGTTTTTCTTCTCTTTAGACACGGAGTCCACAGTTTCCAAAAATAATTTGATTCATCTGACCACAGAACAGTTTTTCATTTTATCCTCAGTCCATTTTAGATGAGCTTTGGCCCAGAGAAGAGAAGACAGCAGCATTTCTGGATCATGTTCTCATATAATATAAGATGCACTTTATTGATCCCCCAAGGGGGAAATATGGCTTCCTCTTTGCACGATACAGCTTTAACTTGCATTTGTGGATTGCAGGGTGAACTGTGTTCAGAGACTTATCTCTGGAAGTGTTCCTGAGTCCATCACTGATGTCCAGTAGAGGATCATGCCTGTTTTTAATGCAGTGCTGCCTGAGGACCTGAAGATCACATCCAGTTTTGACCTTCAGCCTTGTCTCTTGCACACAAACTCGCCTCCTGATGATATTAAGTCTTTGAAATTTTACACTGAGGAACATTTTTCCTAAAATCGTTCCACAAGTTTTAGACTGAGTCACAGACTGGTGAACCTCTGCCCATCTTAACATCATAGAGGCTTTTCCTCTCTGAAATGCTCCTTTTATTCCCAGTCATTACTGACCTGTAGCCAATTAACTTAATTAGTTGTCAAATGCTCCTGCATTTGTTCTTGATGTGCACTAATGGCTTTTTGTCATCCCTGCTCCAACTTTTTCAAAATGTGCTGCTGCCATCAAAGTCAAAATAACTAATATTTTCCATGAAATAGTAAAATGTCTCAGTTTCAACATCCTATATGTTCTTTATGTTCTCTTGAGAATAAAATACAGGTTTTGTTTTGGAACCGAGGTTGTAAGTTTCTGTTTAACTGCTGTGCTCCATTTTCTTTCCTGTAGTTTGTTGTGCTGGTTTCCCTCCTTTGTTCTCTTTTCTTTCTGTATGTTTGCAGGCCAGAGTTTCCTGAGTTGCATGATGACTTGCAGTTCCCTCCTCTGTCCATCCCAGCGTTTACCTCCACCTGTGTGTGTAAATGTGTTCAGGGTACAGGCTGGCGTGGTGACCAGCGACCTGGTCCTCTGACCATCTCACCTCAGTGCTGCTACCTGCATCTGTTTATATAGTCATTTCATTCAGTCATTTATGTTCTCTCCTCTCTCTGTCCTCCATCCTCTCTCTCCTCTCTTTTTCTTTCTTTACCCTGCTGGCTTTGGTTTCTTCCTCATAAAGTGGAGTTTTTCCTTGCCACTGTTTGGCTTAAAGGTTTTATCTCCTGCTGTGGGAGTTTTTTTTCCACTTGTCATTATCCTTGATTTGGATTTAATATTATAATTTTAGTTAATGATATTTGCTTGGGGGTCATGCTCTGGGTCTCTGTAAAGCGCCTAGAGACAATTGACATTGTAACAGACGCTATATAAATAAAATTGAATTGAACTGAATTAACTTTTATGCAAAGGTTAGCTTGAACTAATATCAAGCTCTGTGGTTGATAGCAGACTAATAGACTAATTTCCAAAATGTTCACGTGGTTATAAAGCTTGCGTGGTTCCATACAAGGCAGTTCCATAATTTCCCAGCTCACTCTCAGAATCCCAAGTTTCCAAAAGTAGATCAGGAGTCTTCAGCTATCATGTTTCTCTTATGAAACCAGCTTCTAGATGTCCAATGATGGACTGACCATTTCTTATGACTCCACTGATATCTTTTCTCTCCATTTAAGTGTCAATTGCTGTCATTAGTTTTGTTTTTCTTTGCTAATGCGGTGTTTTGGTGTGTTGTTTCTATGCTGTGCTTTTACCCCCAAACCAAGGCAGATGGCTGCCATTTGTGGTTTATCTTGAAACATCTTTCTCCTAAAAGACACTCCTCTCACCGTCTTTTGTTGTGATCTTCTATTCTGTTCTAATTTGGTATTCGCTCACCTGCCTTGACTCACATATGAGCTTTAGTTCATCTCATTCCTAATCAATATGACGTGGCTCCACCCTTTGCAGCTAGAACAGCTTCAACTCTTCTGGGACGGCTGTCCACAAGGTTTAGGAGTGTGTTTTTTGACTGTTCTTCCAGAAGTGCATTTGTGAGGTCAAACACTGATGTTGGACCAGAAGGTCTGGTTCTCAGTCTTCTGCTCTGATTCATTCATCCCAAAGGTCTTTTATCAGGTTGAGGTCAGGACTCTGTGCAGATCAGTCAAGTTCATCCACACCAGACTCTTCCATCCATGTCTTTATGGACCTGCTTTTTGCACTGGTGCACAGTCATGTTGGAAGAGGAAGGTTCCAGCTCCAAACTGTTCCCACAAAGTTGGGAGCATGGAATTGTCCAAAATGTCTTGGTCTGCTGAAGCATTCAGAGTTCCTTTCACTAGAACTAAGGGCCCAAGCCCAGCTCCTGAAAAACACCCCCACACCACAATCCCCCTATCCACCAAACTTTACACTTGGATCAATGCAGTCAGACCAGTACCGTTCTCCTGGAAACCACCAAACCCAGACTCTTCCATCAGATTACCAGATGGAGATCTCATTCTTCACTCCAGAGAACGTTCCTCCACTGCTCTAGAGTCCAGTGGTGGCTGCTTTACACACCACTGCATCCGACGCTTTACATTGTTCTTGGTGATGTCTGGCTTGGATGCAGCTGCTCCACCATGGAAACCCATTCATGAAGCTCTCTCTCTGCTCTGTTGTTGAGCTGATCTGAAGAACACATGAAGTTTGGAGGTCTGTAGTGATTGACTCTGCTGGAAGTTGGTGACCTCTTTTCACTATGTTCTTCATCATCCTCTGACTCCGCCCCCTCAGTTTACGTGTCCTACCACTTCATGGCTGAGTTGCTGTCATTCCCGAACACTTCCATTTCCTTTTAATACAGCTGACAGTTGACTGTGGAATATTTAGGAGGAAATTTCAGCACTGGATTTGTTTCACAGGTGTCATCCTATCACAGTTCCACGCTGGAATTCACTGAGCTCCTGAGAGCGACCCATTCTTTCACAAATGTTTGTAGAAACAGTCTGCATGTCTAGGTGCTTAATTTTATACACCTGTGGCCATGGAAGTGACTGGAACACCTGATTCTGATCATTTGGATGGATGAGCAAATACTTTTGGTAATATAGTGTATTTTAATCAGATATCCTTGGTTAGAATATCTTTTTAGTATTATATAAATGGGATGATAATAAATAGAATTGAATTGAATTGAACTGGACTGTTTCACTTGGCTTCCATTGAACTGGTTTTCCATTCTCGGTAAAGTGCCCAGTCAGACTGGCACGATACAAATAAACGACAGTGAAACAGAATTTAACTGATCCCGACTCTCAAAAAGCAACATTTATACTTTTATTCAATCAGACAAGAGGACACAGTCATTTCAGTAAAAACTTAAATAAGTTCAACTGAGGCCCAATGAAAACGCAAATTTAACAAGACCCATTTGATTTTTCCCAATTTTCTGATTTATTTGTGGCAGACCTGCAAACACTTTGAGCGTATGACTCAGACAAATGACATTTTTCTCGCGTTCCCGTGCGGCGTGTCCGATGTTGCTTGCAGTCATAAACACATTCACCACTGGTAATGTCACCACGCACGAAAAAGGGAAGACTGACAGCACAGATAAATAAGACAGAGCAGCGCTGCAGCAGCAGTTATTATGACTGATTGGGGAGAGAGAAATATCTACAAATCTGAATGAATTCTGCACAAAGTAATTCAGTCAGCTACTTTTTTAAATCGGGCAGTCCCCCCTGTGCTTTTGTTCTGTGCATAGTCGGGTAGCGGTATAGCAGTAGGAGGAAGTTACTGCAGTAAGTGGATATATATGTTTTCGTCTTTTTTCCCTTTTTTGTCATTCTAGAACAGGGGTGTCTAAATCCAGTCCTCGAGGGCCGATGTCCCGCATCCATGTCTGCATAAGTCTGTCAACCACCTATTCATTTGAGGACTGGGTCAGGACTTGTCCTTTGACCTGCAACTTCTTATCATCTGAAGCTATATAATATCTTTATTGGTATATTTCCTAATATGAATTTGCTACTGCTACTTCATCCTCCAACTGGTGTAACTGTACAGCTTTACTGTGTTCAGTATGTTTTCAGAAACTACTGCCAGTGGCTAAAGAAGGTAGGCATGTAAAAATGCAGAAATTGAATTTACGCCTGAAGATATTTTTTCCTACTTCCACCTAAAAGAGAAAAAAACCCTTATTTTCGCTCTGCAACAGCTCTCAGGCCAAACTAAACAACCTTACAGTCTATTGATAAGAGACACTTCAGAGACTTGAAATGCAGACAGTCTCCCCACCTGCATGCCCTGGTAAAAGTGAGATTTGAGAAACTCCAGCAGATATTGCCATGTTTACTTGCCGAAGATAAAATTAGGCACAAAGAATCCTACATCCATTTTAATAGTTTAAAGCCAACCTATGTAACAATACCACTCCAGACCTAATGGGGGCAGTATATCTTGGAAAAATTCATGTGTCAGCCCCCACGAGAGACCCAACAAAGTGCACTTCTGGTGTTACGTAGCCCAACCACATAAGACTTACTGCATTTATTAGTAGGGTGAATTCCAATTCCTCCCTTAACCCTCAATCTCAACCCTCAATCTCAAAAATGCGCGCTCCTGTGAATTGCAAATGCTGTCCCGATTCTTAGAACATCAAGTTGAGGGACAAGTTTGAGGGCTGTATCCCCCTCAATATATGATTCTCCAGCACCACCCTTGGAAGAAAGGACTACCCATAAGGCATTGCAGATTTTTGCCAAAACATCTTCAAAAAGAGTGGCGCCGAAAAAAGCTAGCTACGAATGTAAGTATTTTCGCAGTTAATAACGATATAAATGTTACGAAACCATCTTATTGTCTCCGTTTTATATATATATTATCTTACTCTTTTTCTACTTCTTCTTTGTCGTCATCGTCGTCGTTTTCTTACTAGACTGCACGTAGCTTTGGCGTAAGGCTGCCCCCCACAGTCTGAATACATAACTGCACTCAAGGGGTGTCCCATTTCTAAGTCACAATATGGCCCTTACACTTACTTTCGAGGGCCAAGATTGAGGGCCAACGATTGAGGGTGAAGGGCAAGGGTTGAGATGAAGGGTTAAGGGAGGAATTGTAATTGGTCCGTAGTATGCAACAGGGTTAGGGTTATGGTTAGGGTTAGAGTGCTGCTTACTGGTGCAGAGATTGTTGTTAGTATGTAGTATGTCACTGTAAAAACAACCATACTAAAGCACAAACGGAGGCTGGTCACATGACTGCTTTCCGGCTGCAGCTGTGGTGGCATATTGCATTATGGGATATAGTCAAGCCCCAGGCTGGCTCCCTGTTGACTCTCACGTGACGTGCTTACAGCCTGGATAGAAAAAAACGGTTTTGGTTTTTGCTCATTGTTCAAAGCAGAACTGCTCTGGCTCCATCTGCTTGTGTATCTGCTGGTGTACAGCAAACTTTAAGTAATACTGGAGGTCCTCGATCAGATATTACCAGAACACTGGCATTGTTGATGGACAGAAAGTTCAATTTGGGTTTCATCTGATAAAGGAACCTTCTTCCACATTTGCTGAGATACCCCGAAGCATGTTTTAACCTTGTCTTTAGAAAATAGCTTCTTTTTCTCAAGTGTTGATGTGAACAAACCCTCCCATCTCTGCTTGATCAGGATTACCTTTGGTCTGTGGGTTTTGATTTAATTACTGGAAATTTGGAAAGCAGCATTCCAGTTGCACTTGCTTACTCATCATAACAGATGTTTAAATGTGCCAGAATTACCAACAGAAACCCTTTAAGGAGGATACTGTCCAAACCAGTATGAAAAATGTTTGAAAACATGTGTTTTAATAGGAAAAAAGAAAAACATTATAGAGTCATTAGTTTAGCTTTATAAGTAAACTGAATTGTCTTGGTGTTGACTCTTGCGTTGTGGTGTTGCAATCGATCTTGCTCAGTCAATAGACAAGCTTTTTCCTCAGTGTAGGTCACTTAAACACCTTCACAATTGCAATCTAATTACATTGATTACAAGCATGGTTGAAAGCAGTTCCTCCACCTTAAGGCTCCGTAATGGAGCCCAGGAGTCAGAACTGGCACTAGACCAGGTCCCAGTGCACTTGCCAGTTCTTCGGTTCCAGATGTCTCTTAAGATCAGGTGTCATTGCCTCTCCTACATAATCTTAAATCAGGTTATGGTCCTTCTATCTCATTTTGCTGAACCACTTCCAAATTGTAACTTTCTTACATGAAGACACTGCCAAGCGATAAAGAGTGTACTTGAGATTGGAGGGGTTGATTGATGGAGCTACACACTTGACAGTTAAATGTAGGGTAAGCGATTTTTGGAGGACTTCATGTCCGTTGATATTTGAGCCAAACAAACATCAGGAAAGAAATAGAAATGAGTTCAGCTCTCATCCCTACCACCGAGGATTTTAAACATTTACTTCCTGTTTTTACTCACAGACTTCTTGTTGCACCACACACTACTTGGTTAAAGTTAAAGCATCAAAACTGACATGATTAAAATAAAGGAAGCAGCATTAAAATGTATTCTTTAATAATATACAGCATCAAAATAGCCTTTTCCTAAGTTAACTAAATTCCTGTTATTTGGAAGATCAGTGGTGTCGATATGGAAAGAGTTCATGAAATTAAGTTTCTTAGTGTGGTAATAGATGACAGAATAAACTGAAATATAAAGTAAATCAAATTCTGGACCACAAACAATTCCATGTTCTTTACTCGTCATTAGTTTGACCATTTTTAAGTTACTGTGCAGAGGTTTGACGCAATACATATAAATGTACATTTTTGCCACTTATTTCATTGCAGAAAAGATATTTTTTAGAGAGGTCACACAAATTCATCATTTTTTAAATCAGGAACTTTAAAATTAATTGAATTTATTTAACAGTACAGGTAAGGTACTATGGAGGGTGAAAAGTGACAAAATTAAATAAATAAATATGTCATGAAATAAATAAATCTATCATGAAATGCGTATCTTTAAATCTCCCATTAATTAATTAAATGTATCAGAATTTTCATTAAAAACATCATTAAATAATTACATTTACCACTAAATAAACAAATATAGCATTAAATTATTAAATACATCAATAAATAATTAAATATGTCATGAAATTATGAAATATGCAATTAATTAAATAAATGTCCCATTAAATAATTAAATCTACCTTTTTAAATAAAGAATTTTAATACTAAAGTATCCCTTTAAAGAAAACGTCTATTTAAAAATATATTTAATTATTTCACAGTGTATTTATTTATTTCATGACTCCCATGTTCATGCTGTTGTCATTAAATGTGTTAAAACGTCAAACCCAGTCATCAAACTCAGTGGGCGGGACTAACGTTGATCCTGTGAAATCCACTGTTTTGGTCTGTTGTCTGTTTTGTGTTGTGGTCAAACATGGCGGCTCCGTTCATGCAGGACCTGAATGAGCTCTGTGCTGAACTCACGAGAGACATTTTAGACCAAGCTAGGGACATAGAGGCTGGAGTTGCTCAACCACAGTTTGTAGTGGATAAAATGGAACAGTTTATCGAAATAATTGGAGTTATTTCGGCACTCTCAAACCAAGACATCGACCGCAGAGTGATTACAAATTTACGAGAAGTACTTCAGCGGTTCTCCACCACACAACCTGAAACACCTGGACCCGGTCGACCAGCTTTCGACATACCGAAGCATGTTCTGGAGCATCATGTACTAGTGCTGGGCGGTATACCGGTTCATACTGAATACCGGTGTTTATTTTTCTTATGATATGAATTTTTCATATACCGTTATACCGGTGAGTATGTACTGTAGCGTACACAATATTGGGAACGCCGCGCGGCGGAACGTAAGTACGCAGAACATTGTTTGACAGGGGACTGTTTTGCAGTTGCACTGGAAGCACAACAACGGTGATGGCTGCAAACAGCGAAAATCCCAAAGTGGAAGCTCCAGAACGGCAACATGAGACTGAGGAACTTCTTCCTAAACAAGGAGCCGTGTCTGTCGTGTGGATGTTCTTTGGATTTAAAAAAGACGACGTCCAACAAACTACAATAATCTGCAAATGTTGCCGAGCTAAAGTTGTAGCTGCGGGAGGCTAGACCAGGCTGGTGTTGCCTCCCGCGGCTACAATTTTAGAATGTTGTTTACATTGTTTAGTTAATGTTGATTTTTTACCAAATATGTTTTTTCAAGTTGTTTGCAAAATTTGAAAAATAAAAGGGTTCTGTATTTTAACTGCAACTATCATGCATTCTGATTCCTTCACTTAATCAGAATCACGAGTGCCACCTCTTTGTAAATAGTATCATTTTGTGAGGCCATGCAAACCTGTATTAATACTAGTGTAGATATGAATGTTTTTCTACAATATTCACTCCTTGTGACAGGAAAATAGGTTATTCTAAGCCAATTTACTGCAGCAATTCCTCTCTAAATGATTAGAAAATGTGGTTAACAGCCAGTTGTGCCTTCAAAAAAAAAATACCGTGATATACCGTGAAACCAATATAATTTTGAAAAATACCGTGATATAAATTTTTGGTCATACCACCCAGCACTAACAGGCGTACACGACACGGTGACTGGGGTCGTCTGAGACGTGGCAGCGGACCTGGTGACGGCGGTTGTCTGGGACCGGGCACCCGACTCGGTCACGAGGGTCGTTTGCGAAGGACTCTGTCTCAGAGCTTGCTCAATTAAATGAGCTGCCTCTCTCAGCATCTCTGGACAACTTTTGGCCATTTTCACTTCGTCCAAAAAAGGCGGATATTCTTCTTCTTTTTGTTTATTGGATGTTGATAGACAACTCATGATGCATTAACGCCACCCAGTGGTAAGTAAAGTGGAGCGAGTATCGCCTTGAATAAACTCCTTTCAAACAAAAAACTTTGTGTCAAAACAAGAGAGAAAACAATATTACACGTTCTTGGTTGTTCTTGTTTCCTTGCAGTCTCTTCCAAAGCCATGTAAAGACAATTACCACCTAAATGTTTTGGAATATGTATTCTGGTTTTTCTCGACTGATTATCTGTTGTCGATTTGTCTTGACTTGCTGTGTGAAGCAGCCAATCAGACGTCAGGGTCTGTGGACAAGGCACAAAAGTCCCGCCCACTGAGTGTGATGGCTGGGTTTGACGTTTAACACATTTAATGACAACAGCACGAACACGGGAGTCATGAAATAAATAAATACACTGTGAAATAATTAAATATATTTTTAAATAGACGTTTTCTTTAAAGGGATATTTTAGTATTAAAATTCTTTATTTAAAAAGGTAGATTTAATTATTTAATGGGACATTTATTTAATTAATTGCATATTTCATAATTTCATGACATATTTAATTATTTATTGATGTATTTAATAATTTAATGATATATTTGTTTATTTAGTAGTAAATGTAATTATTTAATGATGTTTTTAATGAAAATTCTGATACATTTAATTAATTAATGGGAGATTTAAAGATACATATTTCATGATAGAATTATTTATTTCATGACATATTTATTTATTTAATTTTGTCACTTTTCACCCTCCATATGGTACAGGGTAGCAAACAACCTGCTCCCAAACAATATTCAAGAACTGGCTTTTTATTGAGCTGGGGATATAAATTGAGGCGGGAGTTAAAATTCAGATATCCTTGGGTTCGTGCAGCATCTGTGGAGTGAAACTGTGGAAGAGATTAAATTTAGAGATAAAGTAATGTCAAAGGATTAGCCAGTTTAAAAAGCACTACAAGACGATGATTTTCACTGGATACAGGGATGAAAAAAGTTGTTTATTCCATAGAGGTGATGTATATAAATTAACATCTAACATCTATATGTATATACTGTACATATTTTTGCTGTAGAAATGATGCATCTTGGTAAAATGTAAGCAGCAGAAGTGAAATAAGACTATTAATTCATGGAGAAGGGTTAGAGTTGAATAAAACTCTCTCTACTCCTTTTTTAAACATCTTATTATTATTGGTATTATTATAATTATCATTAGCAATACTTGTGTGAAATAATGCGTTCATTTGTTCATCCATTCATTCATCCATTCATTCATGCATTCATTCATTCATTACTGGTTGTTTACACCCAACTCCCTCAGTAAAACCAACAAAACAAACCCGAGGTCTCACTGAGATGCATTACTTTGAAGTTCATGCCGGGTGGTAAAATAAAACAGACTTTATTCCATCTGGAGGATGTTTGAAGAGTGTTTCATATTTCATATTTCGCTATGAGCTCAGGCCGAACCTACGGGCTGCGGTGGACCACAGTTTCTAATAAGCACAACTTTCTGAGATAATTAGGCTAGTTTATCATTTTGACTGGACTGCAGAAGTGAGGCCTGCACAGCCGGACTGCATTAGCTGCTGGCTGTATCACAGACAGTTAAAATACATCAATCGCATCCCATTTTTTGTCCGCGAGATGCTGTCATCGTGTCACAGCCTCCATTTGAGACTTTACGATGGTAAACATATGCAAGTGCTTGGCATCACTGAGCATATATGTTTAATGACCTGTGAAAACCTCCTCAGTGCCTGATCTGCTGGTATATCCAGTCAAGCTACCACAATGATAACAATAATAAAGCTACCATAAGCAACAGTACTGAGATACTGGAGACTTTTCCAAGGACAAGTCAGCCACAACTTAGCAAGGTCAAAAGTTAATTACGATGTCTCTTTTTTAATTTAATACTCAAGATTTACAATCCTATGTGTAGCTGAGTGATTACTCTTGTGACACAATACATACAGTAAAGGTGAGTTAAAATGTACAAAATGGCCAGATTTGTACATCAAGGGAAGAAACAAATTGCATATTTTTGACTATTTTGTTATATTGGATTAATCGTTCATCAGAGGGAATTGTAATCTTCAAAAAGTTGCTTTTAAACATATTTTAAATATACTGTTGAAGCTGATATGTTTGCAAATTTTTCACAATAAAAGACCTTAAATTGTTTCCATCCAGTTACACTCAGAAGGGATTTTAGTTTAATAAAATAAACAATTATGTGCACCATTAAAGATGAACCTTTGAGGCACAAAATAAGACAATGTGTCTTATTTTTGCTTTACTTTTAACTGAGGAAATACAGTATCTGTGTTAAACACATGATAAGAAATCTGCATTTAGTCATGTTGAATTAAATTGCACCATTCCCTGATAAAACTATCCTATTGGAGGTTTTTTTTTTTTTTTTCCCCTATGAATACATCTAGTTGGGTTGTCTTATACACTGCCCGGCCAAAAAAAAAGTCACCACCTGGATTTAACTAAGCAAATAGGTACGAGCCTCCTATTGGATAATTACTGCATGGGTGATTATCTTTCAGCTGGCAACAAGTTATTTAACCCCAACCGGTGCAATGAGTTGCTTCGCATTTTCTAAACAACTATGTCGAAAGACACATCCCGTGGTCGTGAAAAAGATGTTAGTCTGTTTGAGAAGGGTCAAATTATTTGCATGCATCAAAAGAGAAAACATCAAAGAAGATTGTAGAAACTACCAAAATTGGGTTAAGAACTGTCCAATGCAATATTAAAAACTGGAAGGATAGTGGGGACCCATCGTCTCTGAGGGGGAAATGTGGCTGAAAGAAAATCCTCAATATCATGATTGGCGATCACTTAAATGTTTGGTGAGATCAAATTGAAGAAAAACAACAGTAGAACTCAGGGCTGTTCAATAGTGAAAGTAAGAGCATTTACACATGCATCACGCAAAGGGATCTCAATGGATTGGGACTGAACAGCTGCGTAGCCTTAAGAAAACCACTAATCAGTGAGGCTAACCGGAAAAAAAGGCTTCAATTTGCTAGGGAGCATAAAGATTGGACTCTGGAGCAATGGAAGAAGGTCATGTGGTCTAATGAGTCCAGATTGATCCTGTTCCAGAGTGATGGGGGCATCAGGGTAAGAAGAGAGGCAGATGAAGTGATGGGAGCATCATGCCTAGTGCCTACTGTACCAGCCTGTGGGGGCAGTGTTCTGATCTGGGGTTGCTGCAGTTGGTCAGGTCCAGGTTCAGCAACAGTATGAGCTCAAAGAATGAGGTCAGCTGACTACCTGAATATACTGAATGACCAGGTTATTCCATCAATAGATCTTTTTCTTCCCTGATGGCACGAACATATTCCAAGATGACAATGACAGGATTCATCGGGCTCAAACTGTGAAAGACTGGTTCAGGGGGCATGAGACATCATTTTCACACATGGATTGGCCACCACAGAGTCCAGACCTGAACCCCATTGAGAATCTTTTGGGATGTGCTGGGGAAGGCTTTGAGCAGCGGTCAGACTCTACCATCATCAGTGCAAGATCTTGGTGAAAAATTAATGCAACACTAGATGGAAATAAATTTTGTGACATTGCAGAAGCTTATCGAAACAATGCCACAGCAAATGTGTCCCGTAATCAAAGCTAAAGGCGGTCCAACAAAATCTTAGAGTGTATAACCTTTTTTTTTTGGTGGTGACTTTTTTTTTTTGGCCAGGCAGTGTATTCGGAGTCTAGATCTTTAAACACTCAGAGACAACAACCTGATCGAGCCCGTTTGGTTTCTATCGGAGGAAACGGTTCCAGAAAGATGGCAGGCACAAAGCGAGCAAAGCGTCACAAAAGGGCAAGACAGTATACAAATGAGAAAAAGTTTTGATGCTAACTTTAAGGTGACGGTAATAAACGCTACAGAGTTGCAGCCAAGCAGCAACATTACGTTACACAACATACAAAATCACTGGTGAGTCCAAGAAGAGAGCTTATAACAGCAACAGTTTAAAAAAAACCCCACTCGTTTCTGTGAGATTGAGTGGACATTGTGCAAGTATGTGACTGAAATAAAGAAATGGGCTGTCCATTACTGGAGCCAAATGCACATTTCTGAAGAGCAAAGGCTCTGAGATAATAACAGTGACACTGCAGGGGGGGATGTGTGAGACGGAGACGACCCTTTCTTTAAGAAAACAACAGTTATCATGTCAAAAATACCTGAATAGCTCTTACAACTGAATCGATGGACTTCAGTAAGGAAAATGCTTGTTCATTTGTTAAAATTAATAGATGAAGCTTTACAACACTCTTCGCTCCATCCCTGTCAGTGAAAGCCATTATAACTGAAAAATAACTTAAATTATCCTCGCTGGGGTGAGATGGAGAAGGGTGGGGGCGTTGTAGACAGCACAACAGGAGAGTCTCCGACCTGAGGAGTAGAAAGCCAAAACAAGGACAGATAATTACTATAATTCTCTTCTGCATGTGTTTGGGTTGTATTTAGCTGTCTTTGTCACTGTCAGTCACTCCTTTTAGCTTCCACGATGCACCGAGTGTCTCTTTATGTCTCCTGGAAGTGTTGTCTGTTCATCATTACCTGTGCCCCACTAAATACAAATTATAAATCTCAGATTATTCTCCACATATGACCGAACTTATCATCTCTTTGTGTATGATGTAGGCAAACTATCCATCCTCACATGGCCTAAATGATGGCTGTGGCTCATTAAACCCCTCTTCCCACAGAAGTGCACAAGCAGACTGATTTTTTTTTTTTTTCTATTTGAGAGAAACTGGATGGCGTGTCAGTGGTACTTCAGTGAGGTGCTTTGCACCAAGGGAGTAATTGAGATGGCCGGCGAAAAGGGGAGCAAAGCTTGGACAACCATCCACACAAGATGCTGGGTGCTGTCCAATTATATCCAGCAGCTTCTGCTACCTCCTGAACTCCAATTATAGCTGGCAAAGCATGGCTGGTCAGAGAGCCTGTCAACCCTTCCTCCCTCCCTCCAACAATTGGTGGCAAGAAATAGCAAAGTCATAGACAACGTATGGTGTCCTCTGGAGCCTCAGTGTGTATGACATAGAGAGAGAGAGAAGATATTTAGAGCACAACTGAAAATATTGCCTGATAAACCCTATCACAGTCTATTCAGGTGCTCCTAATCCTGAGCTCAGCCTCGTTCTCTCTCCCTTCTTCCATCATTACTCTTTTGAGTCTTTTAATCGCCTCTTCCATGATGTCCATTGTAGCTCTATGAGTTAGATTCATCTTACACCCAGTGTTGAACATCGTTTCTGATGTTTGACATAGTCTCCTAAAGGTCATTAGCAGTTGTTGCAAGACATGGCTGGGACTGGAGTCTAAAGTTATTTTGGGTGGTTTTTGCCAATACTAGGGATGGGAGATCTACGCTGCACTTTTTAGGAAGTGCCGTGTGGTAATGTATAAACTGTGAATAAGTGCCACAAACTGAAGCCCTGTACTCAATATAGGCAATCGAAGTATCTTTCGCTTTGAAAAACAGTGTGGAGAAATGTTCAAGTGAACGATACTGAATGGCTGTGAACTCCGTTCCTCGGCACTGAAGAAAGCCACCGATCACACTCGAGACTCTTTGAGAAAAATCATGGACATTATGGACCCGATCTTCTGCCAAACCTCCTAAAGCCGCTATTAAGGGACAGCGGGTAGCAGGAGGGGCGTTCCCCCGCAAAGAACACAATCTTCCAACTCCCTAAACCCACGATTTTACCTGCGCTAACTTGCTACTATGCTAACTATGCATAGGAGTGGTTAGGGCGTTCCACCTTTTAAACCAATCAGTGCATCAGTAGCCATTGGCTTTAAGAGCAGGTTGCGCTACCCGCAAACCGCTATGGAGTGTCTTTTCATCCAGATCAGAGCAGCTCTCGTGCGCAGCTCATCTGGGACTCTGCTGTAGAGCTTCCTCCTCTTCTTTCCTTCTCCTCCTCTGCACTGATATATACATAAAAATATTTTTACACAGACTATTCGTATCGGCATCCTGAAAGTCCCAGATAGTTGGTGCGCTCCCAGTAAACACGGCCAGGCAGAGCCACTGGAACATATTCTCAGCAGGGGGTGCTGGGAGTCTGAGACAGTTTTGTGTCTTGGCGCAGCTGATGTGCCTTTTAAAATACTGCAGAATGAATCATTGGATCACGAACAATAATTCAAATTCAAATTCAAAAATACTTTATTAATCCCCCAAGGGGGAAATTCAGGTTTCAGTACACCAGTCTGGTGTACTAGAGGAGCTGCCGGCGTCCAGCGCTCCTTTTCATGCCCAGTCCCGTGGTCTGAGTGCTAACTTCAGTTAACAGCCGTTCAAAACAGTTAACAGTTTCTGTCCCTCCTCGACCACCAACAGTTTCAGACATATAGGAAATAAATTCCCGCATCCAACCTTTTCCAGCTTGTCACCAGAGCCACAGAGCTCTATTTGATCATCTGACCTGTTTAAAAACAGAAGTGACTGTGATGTAGGTCATCACATATTTTGAGGGGAAATGTCCCAAAGATCTCCTTGGTTTCCTACACAGCAGACATCTGAATGAGATCATGCCACAGCTGTACAGATTGACGTGTCTGGCCGTGACTTCCACATCCACCACAACTGCTGACCAGACATCCTCTGACCTCAAGAGAATAAAAACATCTGCAAGTAATACGGTGATGCGTAATCGAGAGGTAGAGCCGTTTGTGCACGTCCACATGTGACCAGGTGGACGCACATTTATGCCAACGCGCTCTTTTACACGCCGACATGCGGGTTGTGCTTTCCGCAAACTCTGTATCTTGCGATGGCGGGTTTAGGATAGCGGGTAGCGGGTGGTCAGACCAGCCGTTACCCGCAAAAGACATGTCCACTGCCACACCTACAATGTGAGTAAGGGAGTCGGCATAGCAGGAAGCGTCTTTATCGAAGCAGAGGATTGCATTAGCGGTTAGCGGAGGTTCCTAAACCCGCAATTTGCGGCTAGCGGGAGGTGTACGATCTGGGCCTATATCCTTTGGGATAAAGAGGGACCATCCAGTTGGTTTTCCTTGCGAAGTTCAAAAGCTAGCCGCCATGATGGCATTAATATTGCTTTAAAATGAAGTGTGTGTGTGTGTGTGTGTGTGTGTGTGTGTATGTATGTATGTATGTATGTATGTATGTATGTATATATATATATATATATATATATATATATATATATATATATATATATATATATATATATATATATATATATATATATATATATATATATATATATATATATACTGCTTTTCAGTAATGATTCAGAAATGATGATGATTTCAGTAATGAATCAAGGAAGAGCTTTCTTGTAAGAGCAATATGATACTAAAATCACATTCTGAATGTGTGAAAAAAGCAAGATGCCACAGTGAAAAAGGTTGGAAAGTAGCCCAGCTATGGCACCGACCTCTTAGTGGGTGGGACAAAAAAAATAAAATCTATTTTTTCTTTGAAATGGGCCTCTGGATAACATTTCAATCATTAGGCTAGCAGTGCTGATGGGAAGCTGCTCCGCCACCCATCCACAATCACCAGTGTTGTGTCATATACAGATAAGTCCAGAAGTATTTGGACAGTGAAAGAGTTTTATTTTAAAAATGGTTTATGCACCATCACAGTGGATTTGAAACAAAAGCAGCCAGGGTGTATCCTTTCAGTTTTATTTTAAGAGGTTTCTTAAAAATAAAGCACTCACCATTTAGGAATTACAGCCATTTAAAAAAGGAAAGTACCTCCATTTTCAGGGGCTCAGAAGTATTTGGACAACTGACTGGAAAGAAGGCGGTCGGTCAGGTGTGGGTCACCTGACCCTGGTTACTTCAAGGCAAGTGAAGCAGAGAAAAGGCCTGGAGTTGATATCAGGCATCGAGTTGGACTGGATCTACCAACATGGTAGGAGGTGTCAATGTAGGTGAAGGAGGCCATCATGAGGCTGAAAAAAGCAACATAAACCTACAAGAGAGGTAAAAAAGACATTAGGAGTGGTCAAGTCTGAAGGTTGATGAGCTCAGCAATGTCAAAAGACCTGGAAGGCCTTGGTAGGCAACTAAAGTTGATCGCAGAGTTATTACAGGTAAAGAAAGGAAAAGCCTCCCAACAGTAAAAGAGGTCAAGAATACTCTGGAGAAGGTAGATATATCACTGCCAAAATCAGCAATCAAGAGACACCTAAATGGATGAAAATACAGAGTTTATATTAAAGTGCAAACTAATGGTTACATTCAAGGTCAGGAAAGCCAAATTAGGCTTGCTTAGAAAACAATTTAAAAATTAAAAAAAGTCTCCCATGTTCTAGAATCAAAATCTTCAGAGAGATCAAACCGAGATAAACTTGTATCAGAATGATTGAAAGAGAAATGTGTGGTGAAGGAAAAGAACAGTTTGTGACCATTATGGCATCATGTGTCAAACATGGTGGAGGCCGTGTTTTGTGTAATGGGGAAGTACGGCTAATGGAACAGGCTCACTGGTGTTTATTGATGATGTGACTGGTGCAAAACGTAGCAATTCTGAGGTGCAGAGCTCTGTACTCCCTGCTTCAAATGTAACAAAACAGGGCGGTGCTTCACAGTGCAGAATAATTACCTCCTTGGTGGAGATTATGTTTGTCTGTCTGTCTGTGTACAAGATAACTGAAAAAGTTATGGATGGATTTTGATGACATTTTCAGGAGTTGTCAGAAATGTGAAAAGGAAGAACTAATTTCATTTTGGGTGTGATCCAGAAGAAATTCTAAATTCTAGATCACTTTCAAATGTTTGATAACATTGTGGTCAATGGGGCCGGAAATTTTGTTTCTCAATATCTCTGTTAATTATTGCCCAAAACTCATGAAATTTGACTCAGGGACTGACAGTGGAAACCTCTGTCAAATTTCAAAGGCTGATCCGGATCTGCGCTCTTCGAGTGCTTTTCTAGTTAATTCTTCAATGGCCATGCCAGTTGCATGACCTCAACCCAGTACAGCCTGCTTTTCAGTTACTGAAGACAAAACTGAGGGCACGAAGGCCCACAAACAAGCAGCAGCGGCTGCAGTGAAGACCTGGCTGAGCATCTCCAGGGTGGAAACTCAGAATTTGTACTTTGCTTAAAGTGACTGAAATTCTGAAATGGTAAATGTCATATTTTGGTGAAACTCCTTGTATTAAAGGTGAAGGTCTACACTTTTATCACATATAGACTGTTTTATTTCTAATCCACTGTGGTGGCATAAAAAGGCGAAATCATAAAAACTCATTATCAAAGGTCATCTGGCCCGAACTAATAAATGCGTCGACCTAATTACACCCTCTGTTCGCTGGTCAGGTTAAAGGAGCAAAATGGTTCCCATTTCTGCTGAGTCACTCCAGCTTTTTCCCGCTCGAAAAACCCACCACCACCCCAACATCTACTGATAGACGGAAGAGGAGTTATACTTACCAGTATCTCAATATTGTCTATGAGGAGTGTTGAGGGCAGAGCAGGGATGCATCGTTAGTGTTTGTCATAATAATAATCATAATGAAACATAAGTCTTTATTAGATCATCTTTACCACATCTGTTCCATGTGTTTTTACATGCAGATGAGACTCCAATGAGAACAGTTATTGACAAAAGCATACCCTTGAGAACTTTGGAGGGAAAAACAAACAACAACTCCAAAATACCCTGAAAATGTTAAATGATGTCACTGGCATTTATGGTTTCGAAAAATTTGCTTTATTACTTTGTTGTTCTTTTCTTCTTCTTCCTCCCCAACAAGGTTTATTGCTCTATTATCTTGCCTTCTGTCTCAACTTTTCTTGTTTTTTTTTTTTTTATTATTGAACAAGGTCTTTCAGTCATGGCCTGAGGAGTGTTTGGAGATTGCCTTTTTTTTTTTTTTTTTTTTATATCAAATATATCTGGTCGTTTGTTGTGAATTGCTTTATTACTGTACAGTTGCGTTACTACTTTTCTTTTCTCCTATTGTGAGTATCATTTTTCCTTTGGGACCAATCCCAACATTGTGATTGATGCATTCATTTCCCAGTTCCTGCTCACGCCTAAAGCAATACTTGCTATCTTTCACACTATTCCCTGCCATCAATACAAACAACAGTGTCAGTGCATTGGCCTGAAAATATTCTAAAGAGTTTCGTGGAACGACTTCCATATGGACTAAAGAAGTAGAGTTGAAGCAAGTTAAAGTTTTATGAGGCTCTCAGTCTGATCATTACTTTTGAATATGGTTTTTGAAACTGCAGTCAAAATGACTAGTGAACTGTGCCCACTTTGGTATCATTGTCTTTCCCAATATTACTTTTGGGTACTTTTAAACTTTTTGATATTATTCTCAGCATAATTTCAAAATGAAAAAAAAAAAGGTTTGTAATTTTGCAGGAAAGATACTTTGGACACCCTTTGGACCGCTCTGATGCCTCGCACAGACAGCACTGAGCCTGACCCGAGCTATCTGAACAAGTAATGAGCCAGAGAGCAGGAAGTTGCAGCTTCCCATGAATTGTGGGAAATATGGGTCAGTGAAATCTATGAGAAAGTCAGGCTATGAACTGAGATTACATGTGATCCTGAAACACCAAAGTTATTCGAAGGCATTCAGAGCTGTCCTTTGCTAGCTGAGGGTGTTTTTGTCAGTGGTGGTGAACCCCTATGACATCACTCATAGGTCATTGGCTTCTTAAAAGTAGTTTTGAAGCATCTTTCTCATCTCTCTGCTCACGTCATCTTGGGCTAACCCAGTCCTTTTCAAATAGTGGGGTGCGCTGTGCGATGCCGGGGTGGTAGGCTGCATGTGACCCCAGGGAACATGTTTTTCTTTCTTTTTTTTGTGCTGGAATAAAGTGTAATTACACATATACTACTGTAGGGGTATTAGCTATATTGGGTCGTTTTTTTTTTGTTTTTTTTGCATGGACATGTGCGCATGCAGAACAGCACAGATCAGGAGATATGACGTGAACAAACCATCAAGAGAAAAGAAAGCAGAGGAGAGATGGAAATAATAAGACAAACGAAAGTCACCATAAAGTTAGGACGAGGAAATATGACGATGCTGATGTAGCGCTTGGCTTCACTGTGACTACGGTGGGATTGATGTACTTTAAATCTTTGCAGACTATAAAAGCAATGTTAATCAAGTTATTCTCTGTTATAAGTTGATCTATATTTCTTTCTTTTTTGTTTCCCTTAATATTAATAGGGAAACAGTGTTATGCAGAGGAGTGTTAGCAGAAAATATTTGAGAAGCACTGGCCTAACCCAAGTGAATCCAAACATGGGCAAATGGGTGGAACAAGCTTCTTTTTCTTCTTCTTCCCTTCGCTCACTAACCACAAGTTAGCTATTTTAGCTTGGCTGTCTAGCTCACGCTAACCTGTGATGCTAATTAACGTTATCTTACCTTCATTCTGATTAACGTTGTCCACACATTATTTCACATGTCACTACCAGAACAACATTCAAAAATAGTGCTTTTTTTTACTGTGAAAACCATAAATATGTTTAACAAACCATTTGTCTAGCTTAGAATGCAAATATAAATTTTAAATTTCAAAAACTTGCGCAAATGCACAAATTTAGTAAACAACAAAGTGGTGTAGATCTGTTTGCATTAAAATCCAGGCAATGTCTTCTTTATACAAGTATGTACAAAAGAATGGGTTGTCACCATAAGATGCCACTTTGGCATAAATTATTCATGTCACTCCAAAAAACAGTTTCTGTCGAGCGGAGTGACACATCCAGAGTATGTTGTTCCACCTATTGTCCACCTGGGGGCAACATTTGCACTTCCTCCAGCCTTTCATGGCTTTTTGCCAGGCATCTGCGGCTGTCTGTTGGTACGGGAACACAAGCAGAAATCCTAAATGTCACAAATTTCTCAAATCACAAAACACGCTATCTCTATGGCTGTCTATTTTACCGCAGTCTCAATAAAGTTCTCTTCCTTAGCATTGCGTTGCCATATAATATTTTAATCAGTTAATGTGGCAACTTTTCCACCAATAGGAAAGGAGGATGTCAATGTTTTTATTTTCTATTCGCGTGCAAACTAGTTCATTCAGCCTGCAGAGCAGTTTCCTCAAAAGCACTTTTTTAAATTTATTTTTTTATTTTTACCTTTCCTTCCTGCACCAATCTACCATATCTGGGAAACATGGTGCAAATTATTTATCATAAGCCTGGTTTTTCATGGTCTATTAACACAATTGAAAAACTGGAATATAGTTCGAAGTCCACACTTTGGACACAACTGGAAAGCGACACTCAGAGAGGCTGCACTTTGCTCCTACGTCATCTTAAATGGGTCATGTGATTTGGACACTCGTCTCCACAGAGTTGACCATAGTCAGCCATCAATAAAAGACCACAGCATTGATTATGCATGCCTTGGTGGCTTTATATAGTTTTACTTGATGTGGTAAATAAAATCTCACACCCCTGTTTCAGTTGTCATGGGTGTGAATATGGAGTACAGAGGCCAGTGAATAAACCGTTAACAGGTTATTTCTGCTGTAAAGGTAGACTGTTTTCCATGAGGTCACTGGAGACTGACGTTAGGAGTCACCCCACAGCGGTCAGTCGAACAATTTTCTTTACTTCCTGGTCTATTTCAGACTAGCAAGCTGTTAGCATCAGGTTAACAATACTGAAAACACCACCCTCATATTGTTGGGCTTTTTTTTTTTCTGGCTACACAAGTGCGCATTTGTGTTGAGGAGGTCTGATTCTTTTGATACGGATTAGAGATTTGAGATTTGAAATATATAAATTATCACTACATATATTTTCTAATAATTTAAAGTACATTTAAAGAGGCCTTTAACTTATCTTTGAATCACAATTTGATGAATTAATGGTCACTTCTGTTTTCTATTGGGAAAGAGTGCTTAATTACACTCCGTTTTTTCTGACGCCAAGAACAAACCAGTCTTAATCTGCTTTCTGTATCGCTGTGCCAAGAATCAATCACTTTACTTGGACCTACACTGTTCCTGAATTACCCCAGAGCTACCTTTACTATCCCAGCTTCATGTCAAATCTAGGAATGATTTCCATATAATTACTTTTGAAAGTCTTACCCAGCTTGGCTCCAGTACTTATGAGCAGTTTCCTGATGCTCTCTGAGCAAAAGATCTATGCTGGAGGTCAGGTCAGCACATTTTGTGAGTATTTTATTTATGAAAGCATATATATCAAACAGCTCTCTGACATCATAGAGAGCAGGATTTCTTATAAGATCATATTCTCCAGGCAGTATACTTCCAGAAGTGTTAGACATCTTGGAAAGATGAAGAAGATATATAATATGATATGATATGATATATCGTATCGTATGATATATCTTTTCATATGATATGCTATGATATATCTGAATGAAAAGCACCTGTACTATTAAAGACAGGGCCATATGTGACTTTAGATACATAGATAATAACCAGAAGTCATCTCTTGCTCTCAGACTGCGTTCTTGCCAGCAGGTTTGAGGACAGAACAGCCTGCAAGCAGCTAGAGAGACTTAAACGTAGGGTTAGCAATTGTATTTGATCTCTAACACAGAAAAATATAGGTGTATTTGATGAGGGATCACTGGACGGAGGGGAAGGATATAGCTCTCTGTGTTTTATTGATAATTTGTTTAAATATCAATAAGAGTGATCTCATCCAGAAATCACTTAGCCTGCCTTTAAGTCAAAGTACTGACCAACAGAAATGATTCTGTTCAACAATAATGCAGCTCTCAAGCTTGGAAAAGCTGCTTTAAATTGTTTTTGCAAAGACAATATTAAATGTTAATGATGTACATGGTCATTTGAAAACATTACTCAAATATATTTTTTTTCTTCTTCCTTTGATTACATTTATTAGTGACTTCTCATATTAAGGGTAAGCATCAAACACTGACAATGCACTGCGAAGGGATTTTATGGTACAGCCTGTTAAAACTTATACTTAAGGGTATTAATGTCTTTACTTTCGTTCGATCAAATGAGCAGGAACATATCAATGGAAGACAGTTACTCTGACCTTTATTCCATTTCCTCTCTTACAGCTTTTTCCAGCAGTCCAGCACTTTGCATTGAGAAAAGATATTGTCAGAATATTTGCTGAGGGGCTTAAAGGCATTCTCAAGGGATCCCAGAGTTATATCTACAAATCAGGTTATAGCGCTGCCTTTCCAGAAAATGTCAGCGTAGTAGCTTGTTGTTTCTGGTCTGTGCAGACTGAGTTTCCCTGCTAGACATCCCAGTAGGAGCCTAAGTGCACACTTTGCCAACTGGCACATTTCAGCTCACAGCCTGGACAGCAGCCTAATTATGTATCTTAAGTTCTTTGCTTTTGTCAGAGTTTCTGAGTAAATTTTTCTTTTTTCTCTGTCTTCCCGTTTTTTGCTTGCCTTCTGCTGATCAAAACTGACGAGCCAACTGTCAGGAATCCAAACTCACTTGTCTGATGGGCATATGCAAATAGACGATGTTCTCTTTCCTCCCACAATCTGACCTTTCCAACACGTGTAAAGGGAGCACAAGTCGGTTGTGTTCGTGCAGCTAGAAATGTGCATTAAACACTGGCTTATTTTTACAGCAGAGGAAAAAAAAAAACAGAGATGAAAGATCCGTCTGGTACTCTTTTGATGTCAAACCAGCTTCAAAAACTTTTCCCATCTGAACCAAAAACAAGAAAGCAGAGAAGAAAAAAAAACTGTCAGTTCTCACAAATCCCCTTGTCCTTTTCTAATATCTGTGACATTATTGCACATGCTCTGCAGTGTCAGTCAGCCTGATTCCTGCACCCACTAAAGTCAAGGTTTGCTTACTGTGACCTTTTCAGAATGCGTCAGTTTTGACCGTCGATACAGGTAATATTTCTGCAATAAATGAGCTCAGTTCTGTTGTCTGAAGGATCAGCATCCATCTCTGGCCGAAAATTAGATCAATGAGATTAAAGGGAGAATCTCTGCGCTCAAACAACCCAGTTTTATTGTGGATGATCTCGTAAAAACAAGAACTGCAGAAAGCACAATGGAGAAAAATATCTGACTGTTAACTTCAACACAATCTGAGTGATCTGAAGATGTTGTAACCCAATTTCTGGAGAGTTCACAAACTTGCAAAAGTCTTTCTTCCTTTACAGTATCTAAACACGCATAACACAGAAATGTTGCTCGGGACGACCGTGCAACGGTATCTCACAGCGACCAGAAAAATAACCCCTACTGCATCTGCGGATGCGGCTAAATTAAGTTTTCTGGAGAAGCTTGAGAACTCTTCCTCCACTCGTCTGCCTCTGCGCTTGAGGCGGAGAGCAGAAACTCGCTGAGGTTGTTTATCGCGCTGCTGAGTGTGAGAGTTCTGAAGAAGAGCTACATTTTCCAAAAAAGTGCAACCGAGAGGATTGGCTCGCTCGTTCCAAAGACTTGGACGGCCAGACAGAGGTGTGGAACGAATGATGAAAATCTCTTTGTTCTGCTTTCTCTTTCTCAGATGGTCAAACAAAGCAGAGACAGGCGCTCACGCTAACACGTGCAACTAGACGTTTACATGCACTTGGTTCCTATTTGACTGATTTTAAAAGAATATGCCAACATTTTGGGAATCAGCTTATTTACTGTGAACCCCTGAGTTTGATGAGAGGGTATATCGGTTTCTCTCTGCCCCAGCTAGCCTAGCGTAGCATATTCACTGGAAGTGGATCGCTACAACTAGCCTAAGTGAGAAATGAACTTCCAAACAGATCAAAAAACAAACACACACAAACACGTCTTTATAATATAAACCCCAAAACTGCAAGGAATACTCACAGCAGCAAATTAGTTTGTTGGGCTTCCTGAATAAGGTTTGCCTTTAAAAATGCAAACGTGCGATCAAATAACACAACTTAAACATTCTGGTACTTGTTCACGATTTGTTTTATCCAGGCAAGAGTGTAAAAACACTTCTTCTGTTTTCAAGAACGAGCATAAAGAGAACTGAACATGTCAGTTCAGCTTTGATTCAACAGTTGAGAGCAGATCATAGACTTTTAAATACCAAGTCAAAGTAAAATGCTATTATAATATCAGTGACAGTATTTGTACTTATATTATTGTTTTAAAAACCATAATATTGATAGGATGTAAAGTAATAAACATGTTTGTGGAGCTGAAGATTGATTGAGGTCCATCCAACATGCACACATGCCTCATCCTATTCAAGGTCACCGGGGTCAGATGGATCCAATCCCAGCTCTTCTGCCCAAATCATCCCTTTATGGGATAAATAAAGTATTTTTCATTTAATTTCATTTCAGATCCAGGGTTCATCCTGTACAGGTCGCTGGCACATCTCAGGGGGATTGGCTAAGGTGGTTGTGTGATTTAGCTGATCTTCTGCCATTATGTTGGGTTATTTTGACTATCCTGTGTGTATTTTAACTTCTGCTCTCTGTGTTACTTTTTTCTGTCCTGATTTTTAGGGGTCATTTGTTCTTATTTTTGGTTTTCTTGTCCTTTCAGGGTTTGAGGTTGTCCAGGGTACAGTTGATCCTGCTCAGGGGTGGTCTGCGACGCACTATGTGCCACGCCAGCACCAGGGCTGCCAAGGTCTCAGCTGCTAGTGGCATCTCTTTGGCCTCAGCCAAGGTCTTCGGCGGTGCCCCCTACGCCTCTGCTGAGGTGTTTTCCTACCGTGGACTCTTACGCCTCCTAAGCCTCTGTGAAAGCGTTCGCCTCTTCCTCCGACACTGCGTCGCCACCCATGCCTCCTTCACGGTCTTCACAGCTGCAGCTGTTTTCTAAGCCCCTGCCAAGGTCTTCTCTGCCACCGCCTCTCACAAATCTGGCAAGAACTTCAGCGATAATACCTCCTACACCTCTGCCAAGATCTTTGCTGCAGCTGGCACCACCCACGCCTTAGACTAGTTAGACATCACCACCACAAACCAGTGTCCGCCACGCAGCTCTTGCTGCTGCCGCAGCCCTTGTTGAGATTTCTGCCGCTGCCTCAGGGAGGTGAGGTCACCTCACCACTTTCAGGTCTCGAGGGGGCCCAGACCACCTGTCTCCCATCTAATGCAGTCTCAGCATCAAACTTAGACCCGGCTCCCAACTTACTCGCCGTCCCTGACCACGACTTCGACTCAAACCCCATCTCTTCTCCAGTCCAGGACCCTGATCCAGCTCCTGTTCTTTCTCCTGATCCTGACCCAAACGTTGCTGGCTCCCAGTGTTAAATGAAGGTGATCACTCCTATCAGTGTTACTCCTCCTTGGTTGGCGCACTTGAGTCCTTCTCACGAAACTCCGACACCTTCATTAAAGGTGGAGAAAGAAGAGGGATGACTGGGGAGGAAGGTCATTTGGGCTCCTCAATGTGTCCTGGATCATCAACTTTGCTTTTATAGATGTATTTTGGTTAAAAAAAAAAAAAGTATTGATAAGTGTTCCATCTGTAAAAGAGCTATCGAGGAGATGACTGGTTGCATCACTTTAGCACTGACGCAGCAGTAACGTTACCAAGACAGTTTAACAGAAATGTAGTTTAAAGACTGTACACGAGTTTTAACAGCTGATAGCTGGTTTTGACTTGAGTCGGATCAGAACTGGACTTGGCCTGGTCTCAACTCAGATTTTCTTGGATTGGACTCGGACTTGAGGATGTTGGACTTGATGATGAACAAACAATTTAATGACAAACTCAGTAAATTCTAAATTTTAGAAGTCTAATAATAAAGGATTTAAAACACAGCAGTGATAAATACATTTTTATTTTGTATCATCTAAACACATGAATATGAGATACAAAACTAACTCATGAAGGAAAGATGCCAACCAACCTGCACAGGAGAAAAGTTAAAGAAAAAAGTGTTCAGGAAAGTCTGATAAACATTGCAAAGAACAAAGATGTGGCTAAAATATAGCTCTTAAAAAAAACCCACCAGTCCCCTGAGTAAAAGGATTTAAAAAAAAGAAGATAATGGGTGCAGACAGCTCACTGCAGGACATGGAGCAGTCACCGTTGGGTTAAACTATCTCTCAAATACAACAGAAGAACCTGCAACCTTTAAGTGTTGGGCACAAAAACAGCTAAATGAACTAAATGAAATAGACACTTGACAGCATAAAAGCTGGCAGGAAATTAAGCTCGAGGAAAAGTGAGGATACTGTTCCAATTAACATCTTCAAGTAGAGCACTAATGCTTATTTAGTCCTCCACAAACGAGTGTTTTATCAGAACCCGTCAGTGGGTTCGATGAACCAAACGGACTCTGCCAGAGGATTGAAACGTTCTCATTCAGTGATTTGATCTGCGGCCGACAGCTGCTATAATTGAATAAAAACACGAGTTGAGCAGCTCGGTCTCTCATCACTGAGGCTCTGGCTCGAGGCCGGACTCTGCAGCCGTTAAAGGTAGAAACGAACGGCCGAGTTGTTCTGTTACACTCAGACTATAAAGCCTCATCACATGATAACTCACAACGACTCTGCAGCAGAGGTTTTGTTTTTCCCTCCCTCTCTTCAGTTCAGTTAAATTCTCTTTACTTGTTAGGTGCCACCTCAAGACACTTTATAAACAAACAGCTCAGAATGTTCAAAAGTTAAATAAAACTTAGTCCAGTTCATTATAATTTAGACATCACCTGAGTCATTCTAATTCATAAACTAAATTCTCTGATTATAATATTGACTAAACCTCTCCTGTTATAAGTCAATTAAAATTCCCCTTTTTTTTTTCACTTATTTTAAGTTTGTAAAATATCTGAACAGTGAGAGGGACTTTTTATTTAAAAAGCTTCCTAGCTGTGAGATCCACTAAAATGACATGAAAATGAATTCAGGAAGTAAACAGTGATCTAATATGTCCTCATATTTATTTTGTGTATTTCAGCTCTTTATTCTCACCTGTCTTTTGTTTTAGTCTCTCCTCCCAGGTGAGCCTCGTCAGGACTGATTAGCATAAAAAAAAAATAGGTGCAGGCAGCTTGGTTCACTTTCTTCCAGTCTCTGCTGGAAGCAGCTGTGGTGCTGCTTTTATCATGACGACTCTTCGGTTGCTCTGGTGTTTCTGTTTTTCTTCTCTTAGGTTTAGCTAATGCTTGTTTAGGTCAGAGGGAGGACAGCTGATCCTACGGCCCTCTGTGGGCTGCTGTGACCAACACCGAGCGCTTTGTGCTGCCTTTCGTTTCTTTGCGAATGGGAGGGTTTTTTTTACGTCGAGGATGCCATAGACGGTACAGGAATGGCATCTAAAGCTGTGAGAAAACTGGTGCTAACGCTGAAGAAGGTTCTTAAGTACTTCCTGCCTAGGGGTGCAACGGTACAGGTGGCTCACGGTACGGTCCGTACCTCGGTTTTTGTGTCACGGTTTCGGTACGGATTCAGTACAGTTTCAGACCAGCCGCTACCCTAAACCCACGATTGCAAGATACCGAGTTTACGGAAAGCGCAACTCGCATGTCGGCGCAAAAAGAGCACGTCCAAATGGAGTTAAATGTGCGTCCACCTGGTCACATGTGGACGTGCACAAACGGTTCTACCTCTCGATTACGCATCACCGTATTACTGTCAGACATTTTTATTCTCTTGAGGTCAGAGGATGTCTGGTCAGCAGTTGTGGTGGATGTGGGAATAGTCACGGCCAGACACGTCAGTCTGTACAGCTGTGGCATGATCTCATCCAGATGTCTGCTGTGGAGGAAACCAAGGAGATCTTGGTCTCTGGTGTCAAGCTGGAAAAGGTTGGATGTGGGAATTTATTTCCGATACGTCTGAAACTGTTGGTGGTCGAGGAGGGACAGGAACATTAATTGTTAGTGATCTTTAAACGCGGATCCAACGATTCGTTCTGCAGTATTTTAAAAAGCACATCAGCTGCGCCAAAACGCACAACTGGTAACAACTGGATCTTACGCAGGTAAGATCGCAGGTTTGGGGAGGTGGAAGATTGCATTCTGTTAACTGTTTTCACTCCCTCGCCGGTGTATTCAACAGCAAAACCAAAATGCTCCCACACCGGTGATTAAAATAAGTTTTTCTCAATTTCTCCGCTACTGCTGGCCATGCCTGCTTGTTTTTTTTGTTTTTTTTCTGCGTCTATGAGCTTCAGCCAACCGGCCAAAGTGTAATTATAATTGTCCGGTCACTGTGAGTGAGCGGAGGCAAGTGGACATTGACATGCAGTGGTGGCCTGTTGCCTAAAAGGCATGCACGCTCACGTGCAAGTCCAATGCAAAGTTATTGGAACATAAATACCGCGGGACATAAAAGCGAAATGTCCTGTGCAGGTCCTACCGAACGGTTCGGTTTTACCGAGTACCGTTGCATCCCTATTCCTACTCCCAAACCCATAGACATCAAACAGGAATTTTACAAAATTGCATGGTAACATCTTAGTGCATTCCACCCTCACCTGAGTAAATGAACTATCATCTAGGATCTAGGAAAATTTATTTTTTGTCAAGAATCAACAAGTGGGACACAATCGTGAAGTAGAATGAAATTTATTGGATATTTTAAACTAAATGAAAAGACAAAAAACTGTAAAGTGGGGCGTGCAGTATTATTCAGCCCCTTGCGTTAATACTCTGTAGCGCCTCCTTCTGCTGCAGTTCCAGCTGCCAGTCTCTTGGGGTTTGTCTCTATCAGTTTAACTCATCCAGAGACTAAATTCTTGTCCATTCTTCCTGTAAAACAGCTGGAGCTCAGTGAGGTTGGATGAAGAGCATTTGTGAACAGCAGTCTTCAGCTCTTTCCACAGATTCTGGACTGGATTCAGGTCTGGACTTTGAGAAATTGATTTCTTCTTGCCACTTTTCCATGAAGGCCAGATTTGTGCAGTGTAGGCCTGATTGTTGTCCTCTGGACAGACTCTCCCACCTCAGCTGTAGATCAGTTCATCCAGAGTGATCATGGGCCTCTTGGCTGCATCTCTGATCAGTTTCTCCTTGTTCCAGATGAAAGTTTAGAGGGAACGGCCGGGTCTTGGTAGATTTGCAGTGGTCTGATACTCCTTCCATTTTAATATGATTGCTTGCTTCAGTGCTCCTTGAGACCTTTAAAGCTTGGGTAATCTTTTTGTATCCAAATTCCAGCTTTAAACTTCTCTACACACAGTATCTGGGACCTGCCTGGTGTGTTCCTTGGTCTTCATGATGCTCTCTGAGCTTTAACCAGAACCCTGAGACTATCACAGAGCAGGTGCATTTATACGGAGACTTGATTACACACAGGTGGATTCTATTGATCATCATCAGTCATTCAGGACAACATTGGATCATTTAAAGATCCTCACTGAACTTCTGGATTCAGTTTGCTGCTCTGAAAGTAAAGGAGCTGAATAATAATGCACGCCCCACTTTTCATTTTTTTTTTTTTTTATTTGTTAAAAAAGTATCTAATACATTTTGTTCCACTTCATGATTGTTTCCCACCTGTTATTGACTCTTGACAAAAAATTAAAATTGCATATCTTTATGTTTGAAGCCTGAAATGTGGCAAAAGGTTGAAAAGTTCAGGGGGCCGAATACTTTCGCAAGCTACTGTATATCTGACTTCAAAGGGTTTCTACAAATTATGGCACTTACCATGAATATATTTGCAAATGGTTTAAAAAAAAAAAAAAAACTCACCCTTTCATATTCCCCAAATGTACACGCTTTGTATCATAGACGTCTGAAAAACCTGCAGCACTAAATGTGTACTGACAGCAGAGACTAATGGCATCCGGCGGAGTGATGACCCCTGTTTACCCACCCTAATCACACCTTACCTTGGTCAGGGTAAGGTGAGACACAAGTGCAGCTCCAGGCAGTTGCACTCGTGTGTCAGGCGGCTCCACGAGGCTGACGACTCCATTAGAATCTGCTCAAACAAGAAGAAACGCAAACTAAAATTAACTACGTGGAATTAATGCATGAGATGTGAAAATGAAATGTGTTGGACATTTACATCTGATGAAGGCAGATGTGTCCACATGCCTGCTGGGCTCTGAAGGCCCCCCTCCCCCAGGAATACTCTGGCCATTCAGAGGTCAGACTCAGGTGAAATCCTCAGCCGGGGTTAGAGGCAGTGGTCCTGGGCCTCGGCCTCCTTCGTGGGCATCTGTCTTCTTTCTATTTGAATCAAAGGCTATCTGGGCCCAAACTAATGGAGGAGAGAGTGGAGTGGTCACTCTGTACGTGTCATCAGCATGATATGTTTTTATTTTTTTCCCCCCTGGCAAAATGTATCCAATGTGAATGACAACTGTGAGCCTGTAACCCCAAGTCCAATCTTACAAAGATTTTATTTACGTTCCATCACTTGTCATTCATACAATATTTCTAAACAGGCATTTAATGTTTAAATTGGCATAAACGATTTGTCAGGCAACACTTTTTTATTTTTTCTCCCACGCCGACTCTTTCCTTTTGTCGCAGCAGTCTTGCGATTTCGCTGAAAGGTGTGTTCATATTCACCATATGATTTGCAGTAATATGTCCAGATGAAGTTAACTAAAAGGGGAGGAGTTGGTTTGCAACTTTTAGTTGGTTGATCTTCGTTTCTGAAGGACTGCGAATAAAGTCCCCGATCCTACACTCCCCCTTACCCGTTACCACTGGTCGCTACCCTCAAATTGGGTGTATAGGAACGTTCGCTAACCGCTAATGCCATCTTCCACCAACTAAAGCCGCTACACATTTTGCCGACTCTCTTACTCACTTTGTAGGTGTGGCAATGGGCGTGTCTTTTGCCCTTTCCTTAAATTTGGCATCTTGCCTCCGCAGGTTTAGGGAAAAGCATAGCAGGTGGTCCGACCACCCACAACCCATGTCAGTTCGTACAAGACGCGACCAAATGGTATCAATGTGCGTCCACCTGGTCACATGTGGACGTCCACAAACATCTCTACCTCTCAAATTAACTCTTGTATAAAAAGCGTGATCCGGCCTCAGTTGAACCCCGGAGAAAATGGCAGAGTTCGTCTTAAATGGCTTGCTCGGCCGTTAAACATTAGACGACCAGAGCGTGTTTACCGGCAGCGCACCAACTATCTGGAACTTTCAGGTAGCCTATTGGAATTGTTTGTGTCAAAAGTATAAAAATATATCCCTAAATAGTGACTATAGCAGATCTGGCTAAAGATCGGGCCTAAAGACTGTGAAAGGTTCAGGGGTGATGTTTAGCAGAGCTGCCTGAAATAGCCGTATTTACTGCTGAAGGCCACTAGCCTGCGGGCGACACTCCACTCTAGACTGGAATCAGGTGACCTGGTCTCTGAGGAGAACCTCACCCTGGTATGTTTCTGGTCTGGACTGGCGCTTTAGCTGCTGACCATTTTTTCGACTAGACTTGTCCAGTTCTTTTTATACACTCTATTGGTGCAACACCTTGCCCAGACCTTAGTGGGCAGTCAACAGTAAATTTCTGGAGGGGAAAAAAACCACCAAAAAAACTTCATCCATCTTTTTACGATTGCTGTCAGAAGTCAGATATGTGAACACTCTTTCTTTGTAATTTTTCATGGGTATTTTCTTTCTTTCATCCCTCCTAACTCTACTCTCATTATTCTCCATCAGCTCAGACGCCCCCAAGTCGTTGACCCTCAAAGACAGAGTGCCCTGTTATGTCCGTCTACTATTGTCTTCCTGCACAAGAATACCAATGGCTGGCAACTCGAAGCGATCAATTCCTGTTTGAGGTAGATCCAGTGTCCCTGACATCAGCCTCCCTGATTATTGTCTCAGAATGCAAGCGATCAATAGCAGCCACCAGCTCCCCTCTCTGCCATAGAAACGTCAGCATCATACTTACAGCCCAAAGTCCTCACAGCCTCATCGACTCCAGTTTGAAACCAGGGATGTACAAAATACAAAACAAAACAAAACCTAAAGTGTTACTTTTAAATGTTTATCAGTCCTGGGCTCCAGCAGCAAACCATGACTCTGATTTAGGAATAAGAGGGTTTAGAGGACGGATAGAAGGCTCTTCACACCATGGTTTATGTGTTTAAAGATGTTAAACAGGAGCATCATCTGTACTATCTTGTAAAAGATGACTTAGCCTGATTTTGGGAGGGACATGGGGGCTTTTGGAAATACTGACTTCCTCTGCAGATGTGAGGAACTAGTCACGCTAAACGATGATTACAGGAAATTCTTAAATGGCACAATTTAAGACTGAATCAATGTTCTACAAATGTGTTCTTTTGTTAATGTTCTGGGCGTCTGACAGTGATGTTCAAACAAGGGGTAGCAGAATAAAATAAAATGATGCTACAAATATAGCATCAATCATTTTCAGGTCATCCAGTCAACTGTAAAAGGCGTTTGGTTGTTGTTTTTTTTTTTTTTAAATCACCTTGTGCCAGCAGCGTCACGCAGCCAGAGAAGATGAGATGACTTTTCCTTTGTAATAATGTTTGTCTATAAATTTCTCTCTGCTGTTTTTTCAGAAATAAAAAAATTGTTTCTCTACACGCAAGGTGAAAATTATCGTAATGTCACTTATAATAAGTCTGAAGTTGTGCCGACGTACTGGATCTGTGGTGAATATTCACTGAAGCAGTAGCTTTTTTCCTGTATTGTCAGTGACTACGGTGGTCTATTCTGTAGATATTTGTAGAAATTAGATTTATTAAAGAAGTCTCCCTCAGTTAAATTATGATGAAGCATGTTACAAGCCTTGGTTATGTCTTTAAAGGAGACATGTATTGAGCCATTTTTATTCAAAAGTTGAAATAGTTTCCTGAGGTCAAAATATCAGATGTAGTACAACAACTCCACTTTGAACCAGGTCTTTACACCTGTTTATGGCACAGCCATGCTGATCCATGACATCAGGGCCATGTATACAGTGTGGTAGGAAGGACCTGCACCTTGTAGTGAAGACGGCTCAGCATCTTAGAGAGAGAGAGAGAGAGAGAGAGAGAGAGAGAGAGAGAGAGAGAGAGAGAGAGAGAATCTACACCGGCCATCAAGTTGTGAGCAGTTGGTACCAGGACACTACTCACCCCTGCCGTTCACTATCTGAACTCTTGCCATCAGGGAAATGCTTCAGGGCAATAAAAGTCCACACCAGTAGACTGATAAACGGCTCCCCCCCGCCACCCCCACCACATCCCACTCCTGCACACCTCTTAAAATGACTGGAAACTGTTAAAGCACTCAGAGGTTACACATTCACCTTTAAACCAACTCTTTCTCTACCATGCAGATGTTTTTATATACGTATTTGCTGGTTTTTTGTTGTTTTCTTTTTTATGGGGGGGGGGCTCTGTCTCGGTTACTTGTGTAATGGCAATAAAGTTTTGGTTATAATTTTAAAAACATGAAGGTATGTTTCAGTCTCTCTTATCCTAAGAAGAAAGATTTTTACATGCAATACTTGTAAATTGTATGAGGTCATAAACGTCTTCATCTTTCAGTCTTCACTTTTTATTTTCTTTTATTAACAGAAGCACTGACCCTGAGGTAATTACAGTTCACATTAACAAGGTTGCCAGGAAACGCCAGAGGATTGTGATGGCTCGGAAAGAAGAGCCGCTCGTATCACCACACCAAGGATTTCTGCTTCATCTGCCAACAGTGTTAATTAGTCACTCATTGGTTCATATGCGTTAATGATATTTGCTCGGGGGTCATGATCTGGGTATTTGTAACGCAACTAGAGACAACTGGCATTGTAACAGATGCTATACAAATAAAGTTGAACTGAATTGAATTGAAACTGTGATCCATTGCACCGAATGAACACACCATAAAAGCTATAAAGAGAAGAAAATAGTTACCCTTTCTTTTTACTGAAGTGAAATTATTTTTAACTGCTTTTATCAGATTGTCATGTAAATTTACTCTCATCTATTCTAATACAAAGACAATCTCCATGTAAGTGCTGTATTACCATGAAAAAAACATGTTTTTTAACCGTTTCCCTTAACTCCAATAAACAGTTTTTAATCTTAGAAGGCCTTACATAAAAGATAGAAAACACATCCTGTCGCATTAATAAGACAACCAACGTATAAGCTTAGCTTCGTCTCACTTCCATGCAGATTGACCGATGCCGATAGCAGCTACATTTACATACATGAAGTGTCAAAGGCACCAAACTTGAGCCAGACATAACAGGATGACGTGAAAATGAACAACAATGAACGCCTTGTACCTGTTTTTAGTTAGGCGCTAGTATATGTTTCATATAACTTTGGTACACTTTACTATTTATGTCACACTCTTAGCCTTGCAGAAACAATTTTTTAACTGCCGGTAAAATCCGAAATCGGAAGCAGTGTTACCAGATTTAGTTGAGCCAGTTGAGCCATTTCCGCCCAATTGCGTTCCAAAACCCGCCCACTTCAGGAAAAAAACACCCACTAAGTGTTTTCATACGAAAACATTTCGTATTCGAATAAACGTGGATTTAAATGCATTTACAGTATTAAACAATTAAGCCTAAATGAATAGTTGTATTTTATCATAGTGCATGTCACAGAAAATGTGCAAAAATGCACATCGTGTATCCCAGTGCCAGGCCCAAGTTAACAGCAGCAGTAACATCAACCACGTAAACACCATTTACATGAACAGTCAGTCTCCACACCAGTGGTGCTGAAAGATGCACAGCACTACAGCAGGCCAGCGACATGATCATAGATCAAAAGCACATATTTTTAAGCCAGTCAGCGAATGCATTAAAACAGTGGACGAAATGAACAAAGTTGTCATGGCTTAAATAATATAACATAAAACTCATCTTACCTTTATGCAGAATCAGTGTCTAAAGTTGATTTTAAAGAACCTTTAGAACATGAACTTAATTTGAAGAACCTTTAGAACTATGTACAGTCACTTGAAGCCAAGTCAGCTGGCTAATTCATGGATGAATCAAATCTCCCCAACAAGCTGCCGGGGAGGCTTGAAGGTGGCGGACGTCCATCCATTTCTGCTGAGGCCGGAGTGCACATCCATGAGGCTGGAAAGGAGCCGTAATCCCATGCGGTTTCTTGTGTCATCCTTCAGAAGTGTCACTTGGGAGAATGCCCTCTCAACATGAGCGTTTGATATTGGCAGAGTGAGCAGTCTGATCACACCGAGGGTTAGTTCTTTGAAACACTGGTTTCCTCCAGCATCTTTGAATGCTTCAACTTGCAGCCAAAATGCGTCAATAGGCTGATCCTCACTGATATATCAGTGCTCTCATCCAGGTACAGACAATACGGAGACTCACCGGCATCCTCCTTTAACTCCTCTCTGAAGTGCGGTGCCAGGACAGATGTTCTTACAGCCGTGCACTTTGTCCTGTGCATTTTGAAGGCGCTCATCTCATCTTGGAGTATATCCGACAAATCATTCACGGTGTTGATGGAGGTGTGACAGGCGACGTAGGTTGCAACCCTGAGTTCACGGCGTTTTTAGTCATCTTTGATGGCTTGTCCTGCACCAGATCCTGCTGGGACAGCTAAGGATTTGACACTGGCGGTGGGCTGACAGCGGGCCTTGTGCTTTTTTGAGGCACCATGATCTCTCAAGTTGTCATCTGCTGGGGCAGGCACGATCCAGGTCTTTAATTCAGGGTTGGTCTCCCATTCTTTCCGGTAAAGTTTCTTATATTTTCCCCACTTCGGCATGATAGCCTACTTATTTTGCTAACAGAATAGCCTACCACTTTGAGTTGAGAGAGAGAGAGCGCGCTTCTGCCTCAGACTTCTGCATCGGTGCGCTAAGGTTTGTTGAGGCGACGTCACGATAGCACAATGTTAGAGCGACTGAATAATTCACTGCGATTTAAAAAATTTTTTTTAAATTGGATGACCACAATACGAGTGAGCGAAGTATACTGAATTTTGTATTTGTACTGTTTTTAAACCATAAAATAACAGTTTGTTGTGCTGTTTTCACAATATTTAAAAAAACCGCCAGATGTTGGTAAAAGCAGCCCAAATTGTGTATAACCCCCAATGCATTTTTTCCCCACCAGCTGTAATCAAAAGCAGCCCAATTTGGCGGGAAACCGCCCAATCTGGCAACACTGATCGGAAGCACCGGATATATGTTGAGGTCTAGACGATGCACTTTCAAAATAAAAGCACTATATATAAAACGGCTGCTTAATATGTCATAAATAATGACCTGACCTTAACTTACTTTCAGAAACTAAATAAATATACAAATAACAAATGTAGTTATGTGTAAATTGTATAAAAGGTCATTCACATCCTACATAACAATTTAATTTATTAACTTCATTAATTACACTCCATTATTATTGTGTGGGACATGGCTAATACATTTATATTTGTACAGTTTAGATGAAAAGTAGATGGAAACCAGGAGTAGATGTAAAACAATGCAACTGTTAAAAAAAAAAGGGCAGTTGCATTGGAGTGACCTGCATTACTCTATTTTCTGGGCTTTTTTTTTTTCTTTTTCTCCAGTTATGTAATTACTCTGGATAACATTAGTTTGATGCCTTGCAATACCGTAGGGAAACTTTTTTCCAGTTATTTCTTAGAAGGATTTGCCTTTTAATTTACACATAAACCACGTTTCTAAAAATGCCTTCTCTTTTGTAATATTACCTAAATCAGGAACATCCTGTTACAGTGTAGGAAAACTAGTCCATGCATTTCTTGTTTCAAGATTTGAACTGAACTACTGTAATTCCTAGTCACCACGACATCCTAAAATCAACATCCAGCTGATCCTAAATGCTCCAGTGACAGTTCAGAATTAGCAGCACATATTATATCTCACCATTACGAGCTGTCATTGAACCTCTCACTGAATGAACTTGGTCTTTAATTTTAGAGCATGATTCCTTTACAAAAGTTACTAAACTTTTGTCTGTCACAGCCCAAAATGAGGAAGTGTATATTGAGCATTACATGAATCTTATAGTCGGGATAATTCTGAACCACCACGTCAGTTTTTGGGGATCCTCCCATGATGCACTGGGCACTTCCCTTATTCTGCTTATTCTTTACTCGTCATGTATGTATATGCTGGAATCCCTGGACTTGATGTCTTTGTGTTTGGCTCTGTCCTGGATCCAAGAAATCCTGGATCCTGGATCACTTTCAAATTTCCGATAACATTGCGGTCAATGGGGCCGAAAATGTTGTTTCTCAATATATCTGTTAATTATTGTCCAAAACTCATGAAGTTTGACTCAGGGATTGACAATGGGAACCTCTATTAAATTTCAAAGGCTGATCCGGATCTGATCCAGAAGGCGGATTTTATTGCAATCTGTAAATCGCTATATGGGGGAATTGTTGCACTTGGTGGAGGTCTGCGCTCTCTGAGTGCTTTTCTAGTTTTTAAATGAAATGGTCTAGAAATTGAATAAACTGGTTTATAAATAAATTGCATTAAAATGGATCAGTTTGTATTGAACGTTAATTGGACTACAGTGAGCAAGAGTGGGAGCTCAACAAACTGCAGTGGAGCGGACCAAAAAGGCCAAAAGGCAAGACTTTCTATTTATCAGTGGATCTTTGTTCTTACCTTCTCCTGCGGTCATGAACGGTGGGTATTGACCAAAAAGAATGAGATCACAGATATAAGTGTCTGAAATGAGTTTCCTCCACAAAGGAGGCTGGACTCTTCAATCCTCCTAGTCTCTCAAATCGAACTTACAACCAGCAAACCAAACCAAACTCTCACTCAGTTTGCATAGACAGTGGACACCCATAGCAACGGACCCAGTATCCCACACTCCTGGAGCAGCTCCCTACAGGACACTCCAAGAGATACCGGTCAAATGGGTTTTCTACGCCCAGAAGACACATGTGGACTGGTTGGGCAAATTCCCAATGTCCCTCTAGGCTCCTAGCGAGGGCACGGAGCTCGTCCAGGGTTCAACGGCCAGGACAGAACCCAAATTGTTCCTCCTGGATCTGAGCCAAAGGTGCAGGGAAGCCACCTGCTCATCTGCTGGGGAAAACTCCCAGCGTACAATCCAAGCTGGGTGGCTGTAAACCCACACCAGTCCACTGCCTCTCATCCCTGGGCAACTCCAGAGTGGAATGAGGTCCAGCCTCTCTTTATAGATGGTGTCTTTTCTCATTCCAAATAGCTGAAAAATATTAGTTTGCATCATTTAAACTCTTTTTTTTTTCTCCCCCCTATTTTGATCAAAGCAATTCTATTTGAGTGGGATTTGCACATGTGCAGTCTTTAAAACTTCTGGCAGCATAATTGTACTTTCATCTCAAACGAGTGCATTTCAGAGGGATGTTGATGCTGGTAAGGAAAATGGAATCAAATTTGCATTCAGGTGACGCTGGTCTAAATAATTTTCGTTCCTGTCCTTGACTGATTGTAATTTTCAGCCCTCGGGGTCGAAAACACCATAATGTACGGAGCGGGCCAGGCGGACTCTGGATGCTATTTCAGTTACACCTGAGAGAGGAGAAACTGCCTCTAAAAGGTGAACTTCTCACTCAGTTAAGATGGTGTCGCAATTTAATGATGTTTTATTTAGTCTCTAACAGTCCACCTTTTCTGAAGCTTGTATGTGTGTCTGAGCACTGAAACTTTCTGCCATGAGTTGCTCAACTTAACTAAAAGGGAGTTGGCGTTACAGCTAACAGAAATCACATGGCATTATGTGACAAATGTGGACCGATGTAGAGTAAAGTGAAGCTTAGCTGTCATGATGGCAGGCGATGATTGACCTGATTGTCCAGGTGGAGGCTCGCTGGCGCTCCCCCTACTGGTGGCTCCCCCTACTGGTGCCTCCTCCCCCTACTGGTGGCTCCTCCCCCTACTGGTGGTTCCCCCTACTGGTGCCTCCTCCCCCTACTGGTGCCTCCTCCCCTTACTGGTGGCTCCTCCCCCTACTAGTGGCTCCTCCCCCTACTGGTGGCTCCCCCTACTGGTGCCTCCTCCCCCTACTGGTGGCTCCTCCCCTCCCCCTACTAGTGGCTCCTCCCCCTACTGGTGGCTCCGCCTACTGGTGCTTGAGCTAGTAACACCAGTGAATGCACGATGTGGATATCTCTGTTCATCTTTTCCTTCATGCTCTTTTATAAATGCACACAATTTGATGGCTTGTTTGGATTAAGTATTAATGAAACACGAATAAACTAAAGTTAAATCCTACTGAATATGTCTGTTATTTAAAAATAAAAAATGTTAAAAGTGCATTTTATGACCTTTACAAAGAAAAAGCTTTTAACGACCTCTGATCTATTTGTAAATGGCCCCAGAGAAAGTGTGTGTGATGGCAAAGTGTGTAACTGTGTTCTGCATATGGCTCATTGCTTTCATCCTTCCTACTGATGGCGCTTGATGAGGTCATCAGCGTTAGATGGCCATATCAATAGAGTTCAGGACATCTCTGTCCTGAACTCTCTGACTTTAGAGGCAAAATTTAAATAGCTTTAGTTTTCAAAAAATACCAGGGCATGACAAAATCATCAGTGCCTGAAAATACTGAAAATAAAAAAAGGCCACAGAGGATTAATTGCTCTGTGTTTTCTTTGGTTTTTAAAGCTAAACTTAACTTTACGTTGCTTCATTATAAAGTTATGTTGTCAGGTATTGTAGAGTAAATCTAATTTAAAAAGAACAGAGGGGAGAATATTCTGTCAAGTTTACACTGTATAGTTTATAGTTCATGTAATATAAGGAATAACTTCAGAAAAGCAGCCCCCAGTTTTATTGTGAGTTCTGTGTACAGTATCATGAGAGCATTTGTGATCATTGGATCATCCTCCTCTCCCCTCGCCCCTCTGAACATTTCATATTCAGGAAGATCAGAACTTCTAAAGCATAAACTTGATCATCAACGTCATGTGTGCAGCTCCTGTATTTATGAGCGTTGCACGTGCACATGCAAGACATGGAAAGCTCTGCTGACTCATCTAATCAAATCTCATCCTGCTCAAAAATCCTCATGGAAAGTTCGCTTTTTACCATTCAAGTGCCACATCTGCAATAACAATCACTGAAATTTTTTTTTTTTTTTTACACATTTGAAAAATCACGAGTTTGTCTATTGCATGTTTTTCTCATTGTTCATATAAAACAAATCTTTCTGGTGCTTTCAGTGCTCTGCAAAGGAGACAACGTACCCATCATAGAACTGACGATATAAAGCCTGGAGTTGTTCAAGGACCTGTTGATAGTCCTGCCGTTGGGGAATCATTTGCACGGCTGAGCAGTCAGATGATGATTTACCATCTGACGAAGAATCAACAGATATGACAAAAGTTATTTAACTACAATTAGCCTCAGTCTGAAGTTCGAACTCTTCTTTCATTCTGATGCCAAGTGCAGCTGTGAAGGAACTATTTGAAGAGATGCAACATTTTAACGGTGCTGCCAGTTGCCCAAAAGACAGTTTCCAGTTTCCAGCTTCTAACAAGATAAAAGTTGCAGAGGTGTTGAATCTGTTAGTTAGCCGCGGTGCTTTGCACCACGAATCCCATTCAAGCTGCAACAGGAAACCGTTGTCCACTGTCGGCTGCTTGGGAACAGAAGACATAGAAAAAAGTCAAATGTTGTGGAACCTGTTGAACATCAGACCAAAATAACCATATACAAATCCTTGCAGCATACAACTTTTTTAAGTTGTGAAATTGGACTAAATAAGGCTATATTTGGGCTAAATTGGACTAAATAAGGCTATATTTGGGTTTTACAGGGTTAAATCTGAAAAGATGGGTGTGAAGATCCTTTTGGGATGGACTTCTGTTGAAAAGACATGCTACTTCTCTCTCAATGTGCAATATCTTTTGATTTCCGTATGTTGACGACTATAAAACATGTAATCCCCTTGGTACTTCACGTAAAGAAAACAGTCTGTGTCTTGTATTGGATTTTAAGCTCATCTGCCACCTGGTTGTCACTCCTCATTGTTCTCTATTCATCCGGCTGCACTGATCAATAGCAATGAGGTCAAGGTCTGTGGTTATGAAAGTGTTGGAGCCTTTGATTACTGATCTCATAACAGTGGAACGACACAGGATTTTTTGTGGATGAGCAGGGGAAAAAACTTTGAAGGGCGCATTCCAGCGTGTTGTTGGCGCGTGCACGGCATTGCAGAGTTTTTCTGGCAGATATGTTTGCCGGTTAGAAATTCAGGTCGAGGGAGTTGGAGCTGGAGGTTTCATCTCTGAGAACTGAGGAGATTCACACGAATCATCCGAAACCCCTTGAGGAGGAAAATCCTTTTTGAACAGCTGCTGTGGTGTTGAGAGGAAATGTCTTCCTGTCAAAACTCACCAACTTCCACGTTTCCAGTGGTTTTCCTCCAGACGTTGTCCGTGATTTATTTGAAGGAACGGTTTCTGTTGAACTCTGTCTGTCTGACTCCATTATTTTCCAAAATGTATTTATTTTACTTTAACCATTTTGTTTTAGGAACAGATGTAAATTGTCTTTTCAGTCCATTTATAGACCGTATTTGTATTACTACCTGTAAGTCCATCGAGTCATTTCTCTTAGTCACACAGTTTTCAGCTTGAGCTTCTTCAGCTGAATCCACAAGAACAAAATGTACCCGTTCCAAGCAAACAGTCTGTGGAAAAACAAATATTCGTGTTTTTTTTTTTTTACAGCTTTGAATCCAAACCATTATAGTTGAGTCTGTTCATTTTTATGCATTTGGGGGTACAGCATTGGCCATTTGAATAAAAAAATATGTTCACTGAGCAGTTAATAAAGTGTGCTTTGTGAATTTTGGTTTTTTTTTAAATATACAAGTTGTATGTAATGTATATTCAGTTTAATACATTTAAATTATGACAACTTTAAATGATTTGAGACAATGTTTAAAAAGTAGTTTGCTCTGTTATTCAACAATGGCTTATATGAAGTTAAAATTTTCAGTTTAAATAAAGTGATAAAGCTGACTTATTTATCTTAATGTAGGATAACTTTAAATAACTGGTTTGCTTCACCTTCAAAAAGTAATTAAATATCAAAGTTAAATATTCTGGTTAAACTAAATTAATTATTTACACTGAGTCGACGCTTAAATATCAGGTGTGACAGTTTACCTCCCTTTAAAAAAAAAAAGTTAAGGTTTAATTGTAGTCAGCACTGTTGCCTCACAGCAAGCAGGTTCCTGGTTCAAATCTCAGCAGGGCTTTCTGTGTGGAGTTTGGATGTTCTTCCCGTCCTTCTCCCCATGCGTGGGTTTCCTCCAGGTACTCCAGCTTCCTCCCACAGTCCAAAGACATTTATGTCAGGTCTATTGGTGGTTCTAAATTGCCCGTAGGAGTGATTGTGAGTGCGCATGGTTGTTCATCTACATGTGGCCCTGTGATGGACTGGTGACCTGTCCAGGATGTAGCCCTGCCTTTCACCTGAAGGAGCTGGGATAGACTCCAGCAGATCCCTGTGACCCTGCAGAGGATTAAGCGGGTATAGATGATGGATGGATGGATGGATTAATTGTGTTCAGTGCACCAAGTGTTCTCTTTTTCCATGGAAGTCATTTGATTCCAGTATTGCCAGGTGGGAAATGTAGGATTATCATACCAGAGACTCAAAATTATCGTATTTTGAGGGAAATTATCATACATCTGTCATAAACAAAATCTCAAGCCCAATGATGCGCTAAAGTCAAGTATAATCACTCTAGTGTTAAATCGCGTCCACACAGGCACTCACAGCTTCGTGGCGTAAGTACGGAACGGGTTAACAGCACCACATCAGCACAAACTTACAGTTGCGTTAGACTAATGTGTCCCCGAAAAACCACTTAGAGGTGGGAAGTAAGAGCCTGGAGGCCTGGAGGCGATTTTGAGACAAATTTTTTTTTTTCCTTTCTTTTTCTCTTCTGATTAAACTGTTTAAATCTCGCTCGCGCTCGACTTCCTGATCTGGTCCTGACTGTGAGCGTCTCGTGGGGCGGGCGCAGTTGACCATTCAGCCTATCATGCTTCGTTGTTCTGAGACAAACGCTCGTATCTCTCACGCTCAGCAAAGCACGATTGGCTGGAAACATGTCACATAGGAACAAGTGCCTTCAGGGTTCACAAAAAAAACTCTCCGGCAGACAGTTGCGACAGGCAATAATTTGAAATGGTCAAATTATCGTACATTTGGCCTTTTTTTTGAATTATTGATCGTACATCCTACAGAGGGCTAAATTATTGTACAAATACGATAATTATCATACACCTGGCAACGCTGTTTGATTCCCACTCTGTTCGGCCCCTCAGGACCAATTTACTTTGAGAGAACCTTCCAGAAGAAGCAACGCAAACACCGCAGACAACACGGCTCCTGGAGGATCTGGAGACACAAACTCCTCCTCAAAGATCAGGTGGCGATTCAACCATTTTGTCCTGCTAAACTTTCAGCCTTAATTAATTGGATCGAACTAACTTAAACTTATTTTTTCTCCTACTTGCCTCCAGTTTTGTTTTTTTTGGCTGCCTCTTTGCCGGATCCCTTGTGAGTTTCAGGCTGAGTGTGGTGTTGGCAGCTCAACTGCTGAAGTATTTTAAAATCCCATCTGCCACCTGTTGTAGGCGACGGCAGCTGCCAGAATCAAAAGGTTAATCAAAAGGTTAATGATCTCCTGATACTTGCTGATACAGAAACATTGTACTTTCAGTTAATTTGAATACCGTTACTGTCAGTGTGCGTTTACTTTCACTGAGCTGCAAAATGTCAAGAAAATGGCTCTCCTTTGACTTTTGTTTTTTTTCTTTACTTGTTTGTACAAGAAGCAAAGTAAAATCAGATTGAACCAACCTTTAGATTTAAAAAAAAAAAGTTTGTCCTTTTTTTTTTTCTGTTTAAGCTGTTCCCTTTTTTTTTCAATTCAAATATTTTACTTGCCAACACTTGATCCATCAGTCTTCATTTCAGATATTGTTTCTGACTGTGCGGTTTCATGAATTTTTATATATATATATATATATATATATATATATATGTATATATATATATATATATATATATATATATATATATATATATATATATATATATATATATATATATCTATATATATATAAAATGTGTGTGTGTTAATTTTGAGGAAAAATATTATGGAATCCTGAAATGTGCAGCTCTAAACCAATCACCAACATAAGATTATTTACTTATTTCTTTGTAGTCTGAACGTGAATCAGGGCTCCAACATGAGAGATGTCATTTGAAACAAAAAGGAACTGAAAAAAACTACTTCAAGAACGTAAATTGCCATGGGATGTTGCAGAAAGTGTTGGTTGTTCTCAGTCAGCTGTTAATATCTGGACCAAGCACAGACAGAACAGGAATGTTGTAAAAGCATCGAGATGGAAAACTTATCACAATACACACTGAAAACAGAAGATGCACAACAAAACACAACTAAAGGGCAGAAACTGGAGCGAAGAGTAGAGAAATGGGATTTACATTCTGTTATGGTAAAAGATAATATTATTTACCTGTAAGGTTAAACCTTTTGGTTCTGGTGAAGTAAAATAACAAGACTTCGCTGCAACTGGAGAGCAAGTGAATTGGTGGAAGTGGTTTTTAACAAAGTTTGAGATCAAATGACCCTTGAGATAAAATCCTGATGGAGACGTGTCATACCTCCGGATGAGTATGGAGACCACAATATCAGAAATGGCGATAAATGGTAATATCAGAACAGTAAACACTTATTTATTCAGGCCATTAAAGGTCTTGTTGACCTCATGGATTTTAAGGCGCGACTTTACCATAACACATTCAGAAAAATCAAACAAACTGTCATTAACACCTTAACGGAAAAAATACAAGATCACAGTTGACCAAAGAAAAACAATCAGACTGTGGATGACTGGATCAAAGATGAATCACAGATCTGCAGACGGAAAAGTGATGATGCTGGGACTCTTGTCATCTGAAAATGTGTAGTTGCTGCCTGAAGAAAAACGATTTGACCATATGAGGTTTGACGTCAGGTAACGGTACATATGGGGGGGGGCAGTCATTACATCTTCAACTAGAAAAGCACTTCAGAGAGCGCAGACCTCCACCAAATGCAACAATTCCCCCATATAGCGATTTACACCATGAATATTAGTCGTACATATAGCAACTGACAATATGGGACTGCTAAAAAAGTACCATATCTTCCTTTATTTTATGATGCACACAAAATAAATAATTATGCCAGCAAGATTTCATGCAATATTTGTTTCCAAAGTCAATATATTGAAATTAAACGCCGCAATGTTTTTATAGAGATTGCGATAAAATCCTTCTGGATCAGATCTGGATCAGCCTTTGAAATTTGATAGAGGTTCCCATTGACAATCCCTGAGTCAAATTTCATGAGTTTTGGGCAATAATTAATGGAGATATTGAGAAACAAGATTTTTGGCCCCATTGACCTGCAATGTTATCGAACATTTGAAAGTGATCCAGAATCCAGGATTTCTTTGGGATCACAACCCAAAATGAAATCAGTTTTTTCCTTTTCACATTTCTGACAACTGACAACTACTGAAAATTTCATCAAAATCCGTCCATACCTTTTTGAGTTATCTTGTACACAGACAGACAAACAGATAAAATCCGGCAAAAACATAACCTCCTTGGCGGAAGTAATAAATGAACAAGTTTACACTGGAATTGTGGGCACTTTTCTTCTTCAATGAAAGGATGTTTGGTTTTATGTTTCCTCAGGATACTAATGCATCCTACCATGAAGCAACAGGCATGAAAGCTTTCTGTCATGAAAGACACAATGTGGCCTGCAAATAGTGCAGATCTCAATGCAGATGAAAATTCTATGGTGGAAGTTGAAGAAAATGGTTCATGACAAGGATCCAACCAGCAAAGTTGATCTAACAACTGCGTTGAGAGAAAGTTGGAGCCAGAATGATAAAGAATATTGTCTGACCTTCATTAATGATCTGAATTCTCTCAAACATGGACTTGACCATCCACAGAGGTGATGCAACAAAGGTACTACTGCAGTCGTGTTTTTGTTTTTTCATGATCCTAAAAATTTTTTTCTGAGAATTGAGTGATTCCTTTTTCTTTCCTCTGCTTGATCTAAAAAAAATGTAATCAATTGCAATCCTTTTTTTTTTAGAACTATTGAACCATAGCTCTGTGGCTGCCATGTTTGTGTTTTTTGTGGCCACAACAGAAATAAACCTGAATGTATTTCAGGTTTCAAACAAGCGCATCATCACTTCATTGACCGATGACTCAAAAGTTGAGCCCCTGCCGTAGCAGGGTTTTGGAAAGAGAAATAAAATCAAGAAAAAGAAGTTGCCTTCCTCCTTTTGAGTTCGTATTTTTCTTTCTTTCTTCCCCGTCTCTCCGTTGTATTTGACGCTGCTGTTGTTGCCAGTGTCCTGCGTGGACGTCCTGATGCCTCCATGTCATGGTCCATTCCTGTTGGTTGGTCAGCTGACAGAGATCATAGAGCAGCAGGACGGTTCCTGCAAACTTCTGGCACTGCTTGATACACGTCTGTCGGATCTATCTATCTTTCATCTTTTGTTCCTTTTCCTTTCTTTCTCACGGTGAGATGTACAACCACTGTGAACCAACGTTTGTCTGAGGCCGCTGTAATCGTACAGCGTGGTCCCGGCCTTGCAGTTCAACTACTGGCAATAAGTAGCTGCTTCCGACTGCTGCCTAGCTAGGTTTCTCCTAGCTAAGCCCAGAGCATCGGTCCGTTATCACAGTAACAAACGGCACAACAAGCCATATTAGCATTAAGACAAAAACGTTTATGCTCTGTTAAGTCTTGTAAGTAGCTAAACCAAGCCCCTAATTATGAATGCATTTGTGCTAACATAAGTTTTAACTCATGAGCAGCATAAAGCTTCACCCGCCATACGGTGGTCGTGAAATCTGTGAAGTCTAGCGATGGAGACTAAAAAACAGTTTTTAGTGGCAAGTTGTAAAAATGTTTATTTCTGCTGTAAACACTTGAAGATGAGGCTCAATGGAGGAGGACTCGCTCATTAGAACTATGACGACTGTCATTAAATCAATGACGGATTTTGGGACTTCCATAATGACAGATTAGCAAGCCTTTTGATAGGCCTTTTGAAGAAAAACAATAAATTATGTGTACATAAGAAAAGTAAGCATACATATAAGAGATTACACATCACCCTGGAAGCATGGAAACGTAATAAAGCAGCAGTAACTTGGTCAACTAGGTGGCAGTGTTGATGACTGTATTTGTCTATAGAGTTCAAGAGACTCATGGCTTCTGGAAAGAACCTGTTCTTTACTCAGCTTGCACATGGACTTTCGCCCTCCTCCTCGGCTGGAGTCCTTCAAGACGGCAGAGACATTTTTCAAACACGTGCTGGTGTAAATGTCACTGGTGGTGGGCGAGCTGCTGTCTGTGATCCTCCCATGGAGAATTCACCACCCGCCGCAGTGCCTACCTGTCTGCAGCAGGGCGGCTATTTTTACCACACTGCAATGCAGGAAGTGAGGATGCTTTTCCAGAGCACACCTGCAGAAGGTGGAGAGGACCGAGGCCCACGGACCTGAACACCTCAGCCTCCTCCAGACGGAGAGGCACTGATGGTTTCTCCTCAAGGTGGCTGGGTCATTCATCATCCAGGACAGTTGATTTAATCTAAATGCCTGGTTGTGCAAATTGGTGAAGTCCACCTTGAAAGTTTTTTTGGGTGTTGGCACAATGCCAGAGGGGATCGACATCAGCCGTGACATTAGAGAAACAGTTGTTTCTGCCCATCAGTGTAGGAATGTTTGACCATTTCCAAGCAGGAAAAAACCCTAAATTTCAGACGCGACTGGTCTCATTATTCCACAGAGTTTTGAAATTAAAATAACAAAGAGAGAGAGAGAAAAGACAATTGTGTTACCACCTTCTGAAGTGCAGTAAATGCAGTATGATATGATCTGGGGAAGCTGGGTAATTGATTCTAATCTGGATTTATGACATCATTGTGTCTTGCCTATATTTCCCTTTTAACTGTACATTTAAATGTTCCTTTAATTATGCAGTGTTTATTCCTGCCATAAAGATGTCTCACATTTCTCATGGAGTGTAAATTTGTGTTTTTATGAGCGGCTCGCATATGGATACCAACGTTTGCGTGAGTGCGCAGTAATGTGAGGGAGACCAGAAAGGCCGACAAAGCAGAGTGTGCATCAACTGGTGATATGCCGCTAGGTGAACGAACACCCACCAAATCAGTGTTTTAACAGGAGCACGCAGCTGCCCCGAGGACACGGGAAAACCAACAAACCCCACAGACCAGCAGTGTCCAAACATTTCACACACTGTAGCCATCCAAGCTAAATAACCCTCCACCGAGCACCGCAGAGTAATTGCATTTGCCCGGCGTGATGCCTGCCAGGAGAGCAAAACATTTATAATGACTCCAACAGGGCAACATCGCACCTCTGAGCTGTAGCGAGCTCAAATCATGTTGCTTGTTGCTGTACAGGGACGAGACAGATGTGTTCAGGTTTATGGCTCGCACAGAGCCGGATGAGATTGGAGTCTACAGTGATGTACTTGGTTGATTGCGGGGCTTCAAACTGCAACAGTTAAGTTCTGAAACCACTTTTTAGAGACAGTTTCACTCTCTCAA